>JUFY01028969.1:0-13473 GCA_001855655.1 Leptopilina clavipes | reverse complement strand
CGGGGGTTTTTGGGGTCGCTGATTACGACTATGATGTCGGTTTTTCAAAATTCAAAATGGCCGATTCAATATGGCGGAACAATTTTTTTAAATTCACGTAAACTTGGTACTCGGGGGTTTTTGGGGTCGCTGATTACGACTATGATGTCGGTTTTTCAAAACTCAAAATGGACGATTCAATATGGCGGAACAATTTTTTTAAATTTATAGGATTTAGTGGAAACTTGTTACTCGGGGGTTTTTGAGGTCGCTGATTACGAATATAATGTCGGTTTTTCAAAATTCAAAATGGCCGATCCAATATGGCGGAACAATTTTTTTAAATTCACGTAAATCAGTTGAAACTTGGTACTCGGGGTTTTTTGAGGTCGCTGATTACGAATATAATGTCGGTTTTTCAAAATGAAAAATGGCGGATCTAATATGGCGGAATAATTTTTGAAAATTGATGTAAATCAGTTGAAAATTGTTACTCGGGGGTTTTTGGAGTCGCTAATTTCGAATATGATGTCGGTTTTTCAAAATCTAAAATATCTTTAAAATTTAATTTAAAATCATTACTCAATTTGAATGTTAACAAAACTATTAACTCCTAGTGGAATAGGGATAAGTATTTTTTTCCTAATACTCAGCAAAAATAAAAAGTAATGTGGGAACAAAGGCATGACAATGCTGAAGATGCTTAACTGTCAGAAGAGACTTTTAACGAATTCCTGGTACATGGTAGCGGGGAAAAATCACGGTGTCCTGGACCAGTACGTGATGTCGACGTGTGAGAGGATGAGACATGATAAGGGAAAAAGAATTCGGATGGAGGGAGGAGAGAAGGGAGTGAGAGCTGAACCTCTGAGAGAAAAAGTAAGAAGCGTAGGACTAGGGGGTGGAAATAAAGGAGGGGGGCATCTAGGGGTTGAGAATTCGCTCGGTGGCGTTTGCAGAAGCGAGGTCATTATATTTTCTCGAAGCGTCGCGGAGAAGCTTAATCAAGACGCTAGCCGAGTGGAATCAGCAAGAAGCCCATTAGTATAACCCTCTGTATGTTCCTCCCTGACTCCTACTTCCCTTTGCCCCTACTGAATTTCGCTCCTTACTCCCTCCTCATGACCCTTTCTACTGCTGGGACACTCAGGGGACTCATTGTCCAACTTAATAACCGCAACTTTTAATTGAATTTCTGACTGACTCGAATCAACTTTTAGTCATGTCCCCTCGTGCTGATTGGTTCTTCCATTCTTGTCGATTACTCACCTGAACAAGTTTTGGGAAAGCAATCATTTCTTCTTCCTAATCTAGATTTTTTTTCTCAACTTAAAAATTACATTATAGAGTTATCAAGTAAATAATTTTCTCCATTTACATAACAATGGAATATCAATGATGAATTTTATAATGAATGTTAAACAAAATGATGATGATGATGATAATAATATACGACTCAGGGAAAAAGTTAACGAGTGAAGTTAAAATTCTTGTCGCATTTGATTTGCTTTACAGTTAAGAGGCAAGAAATATATCTATTTTCCATAAAATTGCATCTGTCTCTTAAGTTGCAAGAGGATAAGTGGAGGTTTAGAAATTATAACCAGGATCGAGTGATATACAAACAAACGTATATCTAATAAATCAGACTGTTTCCCCTTGCAGACTGGAAAAACAGTAAAATGATTCCTTAACTACACTGGCACGAAGATCCAAACCGTTAAGCTCGCGGAGAAAACCATCTCAACTAAGACAACCGATTATCTGTCAAGAAAAATCTTAATTCCTAGGATTCACCGACAGACCGGTTGCAAAACGAAGGAAGGGAGTCGAGGTTGAGACAAAAACATTTGCAGACACGCCTTTAGGAAAATACAACAAAAAAAGATCATAGTCGCTTAAGGCTAAATCGCCATTACCAACCTAAAGATCATTCTGGTTTTGCAAAGTAAATTATTTTTTTACCACTTATTTAAAAGACACTTCTAATATAGATTTACCAAAAAAAAAAAACGGTTTTTTTGTGAAAAAAATATATTAGTCAAATACTGTCATTTATTTTCGTTTTGAATTGAATTATAATGGTACAATGAGTGGAAAATTAGAACGTCTATTGAACAAGTTTCGAGTTATTAATTGCCAAATTTAATTATCTTCAAAAATCGAAGCCTCAGTAAAATTTATTTCAGTTTTAATTAATTTTATCTTGCAATAATTACAACTGAGGTCGAGGATCATCATTCAGGCAATCATTCAAACTGACAAATCGATATACAGTCTATTGTTGTATGAACTCGGCTCTTAAGAATATTACATCACCTTGAAAAACAGAGGTGCAACTGTGTAATTTTATTTTGATTATGACTTTGAATTTTATTTTCACAAGAAAATTGAAGCTGGAATCTTAGTCAAAATCGACGATATATTCAAAATTAAAATATCAAATTTTAAATCGTAGTTTAATTCGAAGTCAAAATCAAAGTCAAAATTGAAGTCAAAATCGCAAAATCGAAGTTACAATCAAATTCAAATTTAAAATTAAAGTTAATATCGAAGTTAAAATCAAAGTAAAATTCGAAGTCAAAGTCACAAATTCAAAGTTAAAATTAAAGTTAAAATCGAAGTTAAAATTAAAATCAAAGTCAAAATTGAAGTCAAAATCAAAATCAAAGCTAAAATCGAGGTAAAAATTCAAATCAGAGTCGAATTTATAGTCAAAATCGCAAAATTATAGTTAAAAACTAATTTAAAATAAAAATCAAGGTCAAAAATCGTAGTTAAAATCAAAATTAAAGTTAAATTCGAAGTCAAAATTCAAATCAAAGTCGAATTTATAGTCAAAATTGCAAAAGTAAAGTTAAAATCGAATTCTAAATAAAAATCAAGATCAAAATCGTAGTCAAAATCAAAATCAAAGCTAAAATCTAAGTAAAAATTCAAATCAAAGTCGAATTTATAGTCAAAATCGCAAAAATATAGTTAAAAACAAATTAATAATAAAAATCAAGGTCAAAAATCGTAGTCAAAATCAAAATTATAGTTAAATTCGAAGTCAAATATTTAATCAAAGTCGAATTTATAGTCAAAATTGCAAAAGTAAAGTTAAAATCGAATTCAAAATGAAAATCAAGATCAAAATCATTATCAAAATCAAAATGAAGGCGAAAATTGATTTCAAAATGCAATTCAAATTCAAAATTCGAATTTATAGTCAAAATCGCAAAATTAAAGTTAAAATAAAATTATAAATTAAAATCAAGATCAAAATCGTAGTCAAAATCAAAATTAAAGTTAAATTCGAAGTCAAAATTCAAATCAAAGTCGAATTTATAGTCAAAATTGCAAGATTAAAGTTAACATCGAATTCTAAATGAAAATGAAGGTCAAAATCGTAGTCAAAATCAAAATCAAAGCTTAAATCGAAGTCAAAATCGCAAAATCGAAGTTAAAATCAAATTCAAAGTTAAAATTGAAGTTAATATCGAAGTTAAAATCAAAGTAAAATTCGAAGTCAAAATCACAAATTCAAAGTTTACATTATAGTTAAAATCGAAGTTAAAATTAAAATCAAAGTAAAAATTGAAGTCAAAATCGAAATCAAAGCTAAAATCGAAGTAAAAATTCAATTCAAAGTCGAATTTATAGTCAAAATCGCAAAATTAAAGTTAAAAACTAATTAAAAA
The DNA here is from genome assembly GCA_001855655.1 of Leptopilina clavipes. NCBI lineage: Eukaryota > Metazoa > Arthropoda > Insecta > Hymenoptera > Figitidae > Leptopilina > Leptopilina clavipes. The sequence goes on along the minus strand of JUFY01028969.1, from coordinate 9,811 downwards.
TATAAATCAAGGTCAAAAATCGTAGTGAAAATCAAAATTAAAGTTAAATTCGAAGTCAAAATTTAAAGCAAAGTCGAATTTATAGTCAAAATTGCAAGATTAAAGTTAAAATCGAATTCTAAATTAAAATGAAGGTCAAAATCGTAGTGAAAATCAAAATCAAAGCTTAAATCGAAGTTAAAATTTAAATCAAAGTCGTATTTATAGTCAAAATCGCAAAAGTAAAGTTAAAATAAAATTCTAAATTAAAATCATGATCAAAATCGTAGTCAAAATCAAAATTAAAGTTAAATTCAAGGCTAAAATCGATTTCAAAATGCAAATCAAATTCAAAATTCGAATTTATAGTCAAAACTGCAAAGTTAAATTGAAAATCGAAATCAAAATGAAAATGAAGTTCAAAATCGTAGTCAAAATCATAATTAAAGTTAAATTCAAAGTCAAAATTTAAATCGAAGTCGAATTTATAGTCAAAATTACAAGATTAAAGTTAAAATCGAATTCAAAATGAATATGAAGGTCAAAATCGTAGTCAAAATCTCAATTTTATTTTATTTCGAAGTCAAAATCGAAATTGAAGTTAAATTCGAAGTCAAAATCATAATTGAAGTTAAATTTGAAGTCAAAATCATAATTATTTTTTCCAGTTTACAATTCAAATGGGAAACGTTTTTCGCAGATAATAGGCGCGATTGCTCTTGCGGAAACGAGGCGAGAAAGTGTGTTACTGAAATCAATTTTTTTGAGCAAATATCGGCATAGTAAATATATATAAGTGTTTCGAGGAGTAAGAAGTTATCATTTGGTCTCCAGCTGCGCGAGGATGAATCTTCAGTGTACGCACATTACTCGCTGGTGCACGATCGAAGAGGCAACAGTGTTGCAACTCAAGAGCGCGAAGTTCAGAACGTCCTGCATATAAAAGCCTGTCACGCATGCATCCCTCGCCTTATTTATCGTCCCTTTTCAATATGGTTAGCCGTAGTTTCGCACCATGGACCAAAAGTTATGTCGCCGCTGTTCAAGGATCACGAGGTCAACCCTTCTACACAACAGTCCTTACTCTCCTTCTCTCTCTCTCTCTCTCGATTTTATTTTATTCACAGCATCATCCGCAAGAAAAGAGATGTGTGCCCCGATCGATCGCATAAAATCAATATAATAACCTTTGCGCGAGAAATTTGCAAATCAACGTCATAACCTTCTCTTATAACTCGGGCATTTCGTTTTGCGAATATTTACGACCCGTGTTTATTTTTTCCACGCCTTGAAATCCAACTGTTCGGTATATAATCGCTTTCAAACTTCTTCAGCTTCCTCCTTTTGCCCCCTCTCCACTCCCCCCCCCCTCACATTATTTATCGCTCGTTTGCGAAGAGGAAAATAAAACACTTCCGATGGCATGTTGTTGAGAAAAGAAGTTGATTTTTTTTTGTTCGTTATTATTTCTGATATTTCAAAATTGGAATTTTGTTTCATTGACAAAGTCGAATTAATCTCGCAGGGATTGTGCGTTAGATTGTGGAGTTTCATTTTCAGTGTCGGGTTATTCGTCTAAACTGTCGAGAGAAAGTAGGCTCGTAACACACCCTCGATCGGGCCAGAGCTAACGACTTTTAGATCATTAGTTACCGAAAGTACCAATACAATTATCGATCGAGAAAATTTATTCCCTTAATCTCGGCATCCAGACAAAATTGGGCACCAGTGGCAATTCCGAAACAAAGCCATTTCGTGCCAATAAGACTTGTTCTAACCACAATTTTCCGACGACTTCAATTAACAAGAAGTCGATCGACAAAATTTACAATACATACATTTCCCGTTGGTATTTTCGATTGGAGAATGAATTTCATTTTGATTTTGATTTTGACTTCGAATTTAACTTTGATTTTAACTTTGAAGTTCATTTTGACCTCGAATGTAACTTTGATTTTTAAATTTTGAGTTAGATTTTAACTATGATTTTTATTTTTATTTTAATTTTAACTTTGAAGTTGATTTTGAGTTTGAATTTAACTTTGATTTTTAAATTTTGAGTTAGATGTTAACTTTGATTTTAATTTTAATTTTAACTTTGAATTTGTATTTAACTTCAAATTTAACTTTGATTTTGATTTTAACTTTAATTTTAACTTTGAAGTTGATTTTGAGTTTGAATTTAACTTTGATTTTTAAATTTTGAGTTAGATTTTAACTTTGATTTTGATTTTAATTTTAATTTTAACTTTGAAGTTGATTTTGACTTTGAATTTAACTTTGATTTTGATTTTAACTTTAATTTTAACTTTGAAGTTGATTTTGACTTTAAATTTAACTTTGATTTTCAAATTTTGAGTTAGATTTTAACTTTGATTTTGATTTTAATTTTAATTTTGACTTTGAAGTTAATTTTGACTTTGAATTTAAATTTGATTTTTAAATTTTGAGTTAGATTTTAATTTTGATTTCGATTTTAATTTTAATTTTAAATTTGAAGTTGATTTTGACTTCAAATTTAACTTTGATTCTTGAATTTTTAGTTGGATTTTAACTTTAACTTTAATTTTCATTTTAATTTTAACTATGAAGTTGATTTTAACTTTGCCTTTAACTTTGATTTTGCGATTTTCATTTCGAATTTAACTTTTATTTTCATATTGATTTTAATTTTAACTTTGAAATTGATTTTGACTTTGAATTTAACTTTGATTTTTAAATTTTGAGTAAGATTTTAACTTTGATTTTGATTTTAATTTTAATTTTAACTTTGAAGTTGATTTTGACTTTGAATTTAACTTTGAATTTGTTTTTAACTTCAAATTTAACTTTGATTTTTAAATTTTGAGTTAGATTTTTACTTTGATTTTGATTTTAATTTTAATTTTAACTTTGAAGTTGATTTTGACTATTAATTTAACATTAATTTGAATTTTGATTTCGAATTTAACTTTAATTTTGATTTTGACTACGATTTTGATCTTGATTTGAATTTATAATTTTATTTTAACTTTACTTTTGCGATTTTGACTATAAATTCGACTTTGATTTGAATTTTGACTTCAAATTTAATTTTAATTTTGATTTCGACTACGATTTTTGACCTTGATGTTTATTTGTAACTCGATTTTAAATTTAATTTTGCAATTTTGAGTATAAATTCGAATTTTGAATTTGATTTGAATTTTGAAATCGATTTTAGCTTTGATTTTGATTTTGACTTTAATTTAGAATTCGATTTTAACTTTACTTTTGCAATTTTGACTATAAATTCGACTTTGATTTGAATTTTGACTTCGATTTTGACCTTGATATTAATTTAGAATTCGATTTTAACTTTCATTTTGACTTAGATTTTGATTTTGACTGCGAATTTAACTTACATTTTTCAATTTTGACATTACTTTAGACTAATTTTGACTTTGATTTGAACTATAATATTGATTCTGACTTTAATTTTGACATAGATTTAAACTTTGATTTTAATTCAAACTTTGGTGTTGCATCTGACCTTGATTATGACTTTAATTTTGTTTTTAACTTTAATTTTGATTTTGACTTTTATTTTGACATAGATTTAAACTTTGATTTTAATTCAAACTTTGGTGTTGCATCTGACCTTGATTATGACTTTAATTTTGTTTTTAACTGTAATTTTGATTTTGACTTTAATTTTGACTGAGACTTTGACTTTAATTTTGAGTTTTTGACTTTGAATTTCAGTGGAAATATAATTAAAACTCAAAATCAGAGTGAAAGTGAAAGTCAAAATGAAGTTACCCAATTGTACCACTGAATAATCCAATATTTGTATCGGTTTGAATTTGCATAAGTGGATAAAAATTACTGGAGGCTTAGTTGAGAGAAGGAGAGGAAGATATTTTGACTCTTGGGACACCTGTGCCGAGTATGAAGCGCTTGTTTGGCGAACATTATTCCTCGTCGCTCTTTTCTCATGCTTCTCTCCTCTTCTGGCGTTCTTGCTACTTACTCTTCTCATCTTTTCTTCTATGTGGTTAGAAGCGCGTGTAACGTACGCAGCAGCGTATAGTCATACTTATGTAGATATATATATATATGTATGTAGGTAAATATATATACGTACCCTACATTAAGATGCAACTGATGATAAGGGCGGCTTTACGATCTCACGCTCCGACGATTCATAGCCATGCAATACGAACAGCCGTCGTTTACCGGTCTTTCAGTATTTCGAAGTCAAGTTTTCACCTTCTTTCTTCACCTCTTCATATATTGCTTCTCCTCTTCCTATTCTCTCTATTTTTCAATATTTATTAACTCTTCCGCAGTATTGTTCACAACTGGTGTTGAAAAATCTTTCCATACAGAATCACTACTTCTTTCGTTTAGCATCTTCACTCCTTCGATTATTATTTATTCCTGCTGCTTTTCTGCATATTCTTATATCAATAAATTCTAATTATAACCACAGTTTGTAATTTATTTGAAATCGACAAATTCATCAGAGTAAAAAGTATAATAAAATTTCTCTTGTTTGTTATAAATCTGATAAGTCTGATGGTTGATTACTGCCTTAACGAAAGGGTTGAAACAGGGATGAAAGATTCCCTTGCACCTTATTTCATATTTCGTATCGTAAACTTCTCCCTTTCTTCCTTTAACTAAAGCGGGTATGGTTTGTGTGTAAATCAAAGTTTGCTGCCCGCCAGTAAATCATTCGATAAGTACACACTGCTCGGATAATTTACGCATCCACATCTACCTTAGTTTAGATCAGCAATCGATTTAAATTTCTGCAAAGCAGTGTTCGAAATTTTTCCCCTCCTCTGAAAAACTTCTGGAAATAATTATTATTCCTCCCTTGGTAATTCTATGATGATTTGTTAAAAAAAAAAGAAAACCCACTCTTGATGTTGTTTTAATCAAAGAAGAAATTTCAATTGAGATATGAAATAGAAGTTGAGAGATTAGATGTCGATATGTGGAAAATAAAATCGGACGTTATCCGGGAGGCATGTCTTTGGAAGGTGCAGGTCGCTCGTATATCGTGTGCGTTCGTATTTCATTTTGACAATGAGATGCGTTTACACGCAACTAATGGTACGATGATGCACGCGTGTGCTGGAGGACCCACCTTCCTTGCTTCTTCTCGGGTATGAGAGTAAACTGAAATGCCAAGGAGTGACGACAGGTGGGCTAGTTCGTTGATAAATGAAGCGAGAACTCAACGCTACTTATCCGCCAATGCATCAAATCTGTCTGGCGCACTGATCCCGGTACATTAGATATGTTTATGATTCACATCTAAGATACCGACACTTTGATAAACTTGTTTGCAACATTTCATTTGAGAGAATGAATTCATATACTCAATACTTATTATTTGCTGGATAATTTCTTCAAAAAGAAAATTTCTGATCAAACAATTGTGTAATTTCATTTTCACTTTGACTTTGAATATTATTTTCATAAGGAAAATCGAAGTTAAAATCTAAGTCAAAATCAAAGACAAATTTCAAATCAAAATCGCAAAATCAAAGGTAAAATGGAAGTTAAAATCTAAGTCCAAATTGAAAAATCAAAGTTAAATTCAAAGTCAAAATCAACTTCAAAGTTAAAATTAGAATCAAAATAAAAGTCAAAAATTCAAATCAAAGTCGAATTTACAGTCAATATCGCAAAATCAGAGTTTAAATTAATGTCAAAGTTAAAATCGAAGTCAAAATGAAATTCAAAGTAGAAGTAAAAATAATTATCAAAGTTAGATTCAAAGCCAAATGGAAAATTTAAATTTAGAAAGATAGTTAAAATCGCAAAATCAAAGCCAAACTCGAAGTCGAAGTCAAATTAAAAATCAAGGTTAGAATTGTATTCAAAATCAAACTACAAACTTGCGCCCTAGTTTTATCAAAAGTCTATAGCAATTAATAGATAAAATATTTGCCAATTGAGATTGCTTCTTGGTGACATTCTTCCCGAATGAAATAATCGTTGCCATTGAAGGGGAAATGATCATCATCATGATCATCATCATCATCATCGTCATCGTTACATTTTTATCGTTTCGGAAACCAGATTCCAGTTAGCGGGTTTATTCGCAAGCAATCGAGATCACAACTTGCCGACTTTGAATGACGAGTCTTGTGTTTAAATCGGAGGCACATACCAGCGCAATTTCTAGCTTGACAGAGTGAGGAGGATCTCGGGTCCAGGGCCGTTGGCTTCGCGGAGATGAGGACTAAAAACCAGGGCTCCGCAAAGGGACATTTAAATGATGTCGCCGCAGCTCGTACGACCGGTCCACCGGCAAGGAATAACTCAACAGTCCCCCGGCCGCAACGGTTAGACAACTAGATGGACAGACGGATGGATGAAAAGACGAGTGACATTCGCGACTCTACCTCATCTCGTCCTCTTCGTCCATCACTCGGACGAATGATTACATTCAACTCTCTCTCACTCTCTCCTCCAAATGAACGAGGTGCAGGGTGGCGCGGCTCTCTCGACAACAGAGCGGGAAGGGGAATGCTAATCAGATGCCGACAACAGCGGTCAACATCAAACGAAAGAATAGCGTCACTGCTCGTCACCACGCGCGCGTTTCCCTCCGCTTTATTTGAATAAACTTTATTCCCGCATCTTTTCTTGTTTTTGCTCCAGCTCGTCATAATCATTTTCAATTTTTTTTTTAACATCACATTAAAACCGTACAAAAATATATCTTTTTAGATAATTACAATTATGCCCTATTTAGATTTTCTCTCTTTGGGAACAGGTTTTATTTTATCTGGTTGATTGTAATTGCTCCTCGTCACAACATTGCTACATGTACAAAACAGAACTCATAAGTTATTGAAACGAAAACGTTGCTATGCAAGGAAAAGAACAAGTAGATCCCAAGGAGACGGATATAATTGCCGCAGTGGATTAATGAGACGGCATAATTGCACGATAATCGCTGATCGTTTTATTAGATGACAGTCTTTTCTCGAGAGGACAAACCGCAAGCCGCATATTATTAAGTCTGGGGTATGTTTGGATGGTCAGAAATGACAATTACCAAAGACATCACCAATTTCAAAACGCTTAATTGCATCATCACAAAATTTGTTCTGTGATTTTAAATTTTATTTTCACTTTTATTATTACTTTCATTTTGTCATCAATTTTGCATCAATTTTGACTGATTTTGACCTTAATTTGAACTTTAATATTGTCTCTGACTTCAATCTGGACTTTGAATTTGACACTTATTTAGATTCTGACTGATTTTGACTATTATTTCAAGTTAATAACTAAGATTTTTTATTTTATTTTGACTTTTATTATTATTTTAATTTATTCATCAATTTTACATCAATTTTGACTGATTTTGACTATGATTTGAAGTTTTATATTGATTCTGACTTGAATTTTAACTTTTATTGACATTTATTTGACATTTATTTAGATTCTGTCTGATTATTACTACAATTTTAACTAGGATTTTGAATTTTATTTCGGCTTTTATTTTTACTTTCTGTTTGTCATCAATTTTGACTGACTTTAACTTTAATTTGAACTTTAATTTTGATTCTGACTTGAATTTTGACTTTAAATTTGACATTTATTTAGATTCTGACTGATTTTGACTACAATTTTAACTAGGATTTTAAATTTTATTTCGGCTTTTATTATTACCTTCTGTTTGTCATCAATTTTGACTGATTTTGACTTTGATTTGAACTTTAATTTTAATTCTGACTTGAAATTTGACTTTAAATTTGACATTTATTTAGATTCTGACTGATTTTGATTACAATTTCAAGTTTTTAACTAAGATTTTGTATTTTATTTTGACTTTTATTATTATTTTAATTTTGTCATCAATTTTGACTGATTTTGACCTTAATTTGAGCTTTAATTTTGATTCTGACTTGAATTTTGACTTTGAATTTGATATTTATTTAGATTCTGACTGATTTTGACTACAATTTTAACTAGGATTTTGAATTTTATTTCGGCTTTTATTATTACTTTAATTTTGTCATCAATTTTGACTAATTTTGACTGTGATTTGAAGTTTTATATTGATTCTGACTTCAATTTAGACTTTGAATTTGACATTTATTTAGATTCTGAATTATTTTGACTACAATTTCAAGTTTTTAACTAGGTTTTGAATTTTATTTTGACTTTTATTATTACTTTCTGTTTGTCATCAATTTTGACTGATTTTGACTATGATTTGAAGTTTTATATTGATTCTGACTTCAATTTAGACTTTGAATTTGACACTTATTTAGATTCTGACTGATTTTACTACAACTTTAACTAGGATTTTGAATTTCATTTTGGCGTTTATTATTATTTTTATTTTGTCATCAATTTCTTCATCAATTCTGACTGATTTTGATTATGATTTGAACCTTAATATTGAATCTGACTTCTATATTGACTTTGATTTTGATTCAAACTTTGCATTGATTCTGACTTTCATTCCAACTTAAATTTTGACTTTGATTTTGCCTTTGATTTTGAAATTTTGACTTTGAACTTCAGTGAAAATAAAATTCAAAATCAAAATCAAAGTCCAAAATTAAAATGACATTACACAATTGCAGCGCAGGAAAAATATCATAGAAAGAAGACAAATTTTTTTCTGAATTATTTTCGTTATCTAAAGCTGATTATTTGTTTCTAGGAGACATCAGGAAAGAATTGATCCAACCTTACGTCGATGCTTGCTCCGATGGAGGTAATCATGCGCGGCATTCCAGAGGAAGTTGGAAGAGAATTTTTGGTTTCATTGTCGAGGAGTAAGAGGAGCATCAAAAAGACTACCTACGATGTGGGAAAGAGAGAAGTACATCAGCGAACCAGAGGAGAAAGAAAAGGAGGAAAACGAGGAAAGGAATAAGTTCTCTCTTTCTCTCTTCTTCTCGAAGAGAAAGAGAAAAAGCGAGATCAAACGACACAAAAACTGGCGAGCATTGTCTGAGAGGAGCGCGTTTCAAAAGTCAGTGGATAACCGGCGGACCCATGCATACCAACCACTAACCTCCCAATCGAGTTCAGCGCGGGAAGGGACACGTCGCGATTTGATTTTTAAATGCAAACAAATCTACATCGTGGCAAAAGCGCCGCCGCCCGTCACTCAGAATCGAGGGGACTTGAGAGGATATCCCCTCAAAAGAATGGATCGCGGATTTTTTCTTCAATCATCGCAGAGAGCCTTTCTCTCGGTCCCGACTTCCCTTCCGCCGAAACGAAAACCATCGCTCAAAAAGGAGAATCATGAAATTGTATATATCTTTCTTCCGAAATTATCTGAATTATTACGAAAATATTGTAATCGTCAAATTTGTAAATAGTCACCACAGTTACTGTAATTAGAAAAATTAGAATAGATTATGACATATTAAAAAATTTTTCCAATTGTTTTGAGAAGAAAATATTGTGTTGATGCAATTGCGCGTTTTGAAATTGGTGATGTCGGTCTGTTTTTTCATTTCATCAATAATTTTTTTCATTTTCACTTTGACTTACCCTATGATTTTGAGTTTGGATACTATTTTCACTAAAATTCAAAGCCAGAAAGTCAAAATCGGAACCAAAATCTAAGTCAAAATTAAAGTTAAAATCAAAGTCAAAATTGAAATTTATGTCGGAATGAAAGTCAGAATCAATACCAAAGTTTGAATCAAAATCAAAGTCAATATAGAAGTCAGATTCAATATTAAGGTTCAAATTATAATCAAAATCAGTCAAAATTAATGAAAAAATTGATGACAAAATTAAAGTAATAATAAAAGCCGAAATATAATTTAAAACCTAGTTAAAAACTTGAAATTGTAGTCAAAATCAATCA
>JUFY01028968.1:0-108355 GCA_001855655.1 Leptopilina clavipes | reverse complement strand
CAAGTATCTGGTCGGTTTAAAAATAAAAATAAAAATTTTAAATCGAATTTTTGTGCAATTTAAGAAAAAATTCCCTTACTTTTAATCAAATTCCCTGATATTCCTGACTTCCCTGACCGCTGGACACCCTGAATATATAAAATATTTTTTAATTTTAATAACCGACAATTATTTTTAAAAAATATTAAGACTTATTTGTCTCAAAATATTGCTACGTCGTAAATTTTTATCATTACGAATTCAAATATAATTTGTTTTGTAAACCGTTTAAGGGTATAAAATACTGAATATGAATGGCTCCTTATGTTTTGACAAGACACATAAAAATTATAATCGATATAGAATATTAAACACGTGTTCAACGTTTGTATTTCCCTCTTAACGCTACAACAAGCATTACATTAGGGGGAGGGGAGATTGTTTGTAATATTGTAAAGGTGAAAATGACGATATATATGTATTATATTAATGAGAAACATATATATATATATATATATATATATATATATATATATGATTATTTGCTCGTCCTGGTGACCTACTTTTAGTATATTCATTTCGGAAGGGGAACGTATTTATCAGTCTGAAAAATTATTAACGATTCTGTTAACTTCTGCCTGCGTGTTTATCTATGGGGTTAACGTTTGATTAGCTTGGACATAAGCGCCACTGAATTAAATATAGTGATTAGTCATAAGTTTAGCATAATATTGAATTGAATTATGAAAAAAGCTATTCCTTTTCGCGTAATTAAAACGATATTACTAATAAGCACGCGTTAATTGGGAGAAGCACTGTAGCTAATACGAATGTAAACTTTTTTTTGGGAATAACAATAAATTTTTATTATATTTTAATTTTCGAATAATATATTATACAGGAAACTTAAATAGTGAAGCATTGGTACTCACCAAAAACAAAGAAGAGGTTAATTAAAAAATAACTCACCGATCGCAGCATTATTTTCCTTTGGAGGAAACGTTGAATCCTCCTTGACTTGAGTTACTTCCGATTCTTTAGGAACTACCTGAAAAATATAAACAATTAATAAAAAGAAACTACTAAATTTTACACATATTTTTTTGGCGCTGGAATACATGCGAAAAATGGAAATACATGACAAAACAGGAAGGGGAATAGAGTAACACAAACTACCTGTAATCTGCAGAAAAAATGACGCTGAAATGTATGCAACAGTATATGTGACAATAGAGGTGTAGGGGAAAAGGGTAACACAAGCTACCTGTAATCTGCAGAAAAAATGGCGCTGAAATGTTTGAAACGCCGCTGTGTGACATGTGGAGGGAGGGGGATTGAAAATGGACATCAAATAATGCGACGTAATTCATCGTCGCGATCTCAAAACTGTTATTAAAAACTGTCAATAAGGAAATTTATAGAAAATTTATCAATTTATACCATGAACTGCGTCCACCTGTACATGATCTCTGTCCTAGAGCCGGCTCGCACGCAACAGGAACATCCTCCGAGGAACACATTTGCAATCACCACGTTGATGCCCAATACTACTTAAAACGCGACACTTCATACACATCACTTTAACTTCCGACACTTTCAACAATCAAACACCGGTTCGATTGTTGAATTAAACACAATGAAACTTCTTGATTTCTTCTTCTTCCTCTTTTGAAGAAACGATTTGAAACGATTGTTACAAAAACTAACAAGACGGGATACATTTGGGTCCAACTGCACCTCATTGGCTGACGACCTAATCGCTAGTGGCGCTCCAAGCGGTAGTTTCCTGACTTACTATCGAACGTTCGATAAATATATCGATATAGTCGATGTATCGATTTCGATTTTCGATTCAAATCTAAATTCACATTGTTATGGTTTACATTAACGTTATATACATGTTTTTACATATCAATTTTTACTGTTAATAATTAAACTTACAATGTCAAAAATTTGTTCAATTTTGTTAAATTAAACTTCCAGTTGTGACAAGTGATACATAATTAAATAATTATTCGATTGTTTTGTTTGTTATGGTTTTATTATATACCATTATTCATTTATTTTTATTATTATTTAGACCTATTAATTGTAATAACTATTTCCAATTTTACAGATTCAAATTGTTAATGGTGTTATTCTCATCTCGTGGAGGCAAGAGATCCTTGAAAGACAAATTGATTTCGGTGCAAAACTGGGCCACATTGTCCTTGGGTTAGCCAGAATGGAATTGAAAAATTTTTATAGAAGCGTTATGCCGGTAGCGGAATATTTCGATCAAAATGAAATGTTATTTGAGGTAAGAATCTTTACTTTCCTCCTTTTTAAATATGTTTTTTATTCACAAAAATATAATTTTCTAAACAGGTGGAAGTATTATTACTGTGTAAATTTTTTCTAATATCTCGGTAAAAGAAAACTGTTTGAAATGTGAATAATCAAAAAATGAATAATTGTAATTTAAAATTAATTATTTAACTAAAAGATTTTGAAAAATTTTATTAGGAAAATAACATGAACTGAATTTTAACAGATCAATGGAGAACGTGACCCGAGTGAAGTTTTTATAGATTTCCGAGAGGCCGTTTTGAGAATACTTGGATTATCCACTGATGAAGATAATTACAATCCACGTGCAATGCAAGCAGAAGTAATAAATAATTTAATATACAGTAAATTATTAATTTTAATTAAATTCAATAGTCAATTATTATTTTTAATTAGAGTTAGGAAAAAATAAACTTCAGTAAATACTTCAGTAAATATCAAATTTAATATTAATATAAAAAAAACAATTTGCATAATTTCTTTAAATTAAATTTTCTTCAACAGGTGGAAGTTGAACGAACAGATGAAGATCCGTACGAATCAGCTACAGCTCCTGAAATACCGAATGAATTAGAAGAAAATGAAACGCCAGCTTCTCCAGTGTCTCCGAATATTAAACCAGCAAAAACAGCAGACCATCAGCGAAAAGGTCTTCCTGCATTTATTTGGGTGATTGGTGAGTGAAAATTTTTCTATATTATTTATAAATGAAAATTTGAAAAATTTCGATTAAAAATGAAATTAAAATATTGGAAAATTAATAGGTGGTCCAGGGAGTAATAAAGCAACATTATGTGATCAAGCTATTAAAAATATGCCAGGATGGGTTCACGTTAGTATTGGTGATTTATTAAGATCGATGACATCCACTAATGTGACGGTCCATGATGCAATTATTGCTGGTGAAATGGTCCCTCAAGACATTGTCATGCAATTAGTTGAACAACAAGTACTCTTGAATCGCGATACAGATGGAATTATTCTCAGTGGATTCCCAAGAAATTTTTCCCAAGTTGATGAATTTGAAAACAAGGTAATAAACCTTAAATTAATAAAAATCGAGTAAAAATAAAATGTGATTAATGAATTATTATTATTAATTAATTAATAATTTCATCAACGTCCTTCAATTTTCTTTTCCACCCAAAAATTTCGACTTCAAAATGTAATTTTTTGTCCTTGGTGATCGAAAATAATTTGCTATTATTATTAAACATTAAATTAATAAATATTATTGTTTGCAGTTCGGTCAGACGCCTCCATTAGTTTTATTAGATTGCTCCAAGTTACAATTTGGCAGGGGAAGATTGGATGGTACAATTACAGCATTTCGAAAAAGATTGGCGTTATTCAGGGAAATTACCCTTCCTATGTTGAAGAAAATTGATAACAGCAAACGACTCACAATGGTAAAAAAATAATATAATTTCATTAATGGATATGACATTTTTGTATCAATAATTTTATTGCTTTCTGAAAGACTTTTTTCTTGTACATATAAGAATTTTGTATAAATAATCAATCTAATATATTATAAATCATAAAACTAATTATTAATTAGAATTAGAATTAAAATAATTTATTTAAATAATTAATTTTCCAACATTTCAGATCGATGGTGACACTGATGTGGAGAATGTTCAGCTCGAATTTGCGAATGCACTTTATCAATTAATGAAATGGGTTCGACGAAAAGAGGAAGTCAATGCTGATGAAATTAATCAGGACGAAGATTCTGGAGTTCAAAATTCAGAACACCCAAACTGGATGGCCCCCGGTAACATCAACGGGGGCCAAAAAATTGAATCGTACCAAAATGGAATTGAACGGATACCAAATGGAATAGTCAAGCAAATAGAAAACAAATTAAATGGTAAATTAGTTTAAAATTTCAAAATTTCTGAAAATTAAAAATTATATGAATTCATTAATAAAGAAGACAAATTTTTCCAGGTGGCTCTAGTATAGCCAAAGGAGTATTAATCGATGAGCCGATCATTCGAAACGGTCTCTTGAAGAAGAATGGAATAGTGAAAGGAACTGTAAATCTTCTTCAAAATGGAGGTGTTCATTTGTCGAATGGATTTGTTCCCGGGAATAATAGAGTGGCCCCTTTAAATGGACCTAATGTGAATAATGGAAGGGACCCAGTGAGATCAATGTTCAATGAAGTTGATGATTAAACACAAAAAAATTTCACATCTCTAATCAAAATATTCCAACAAACTCTAATTACCCAATTTAAACAATAAAAATGGAATTTGAAATTTACTTATTTAAAAAATTTTTTTTAATCGGAAATAGAGAACATTTTATACAATCAGTATTTAAAAAAATGTCTTCAAAATGTTTATTTGTTATTGATAATAATAAGTAAATTTCAATTACTTTGGGAAATTAGAGTAATTTCAAGAATGATAAAACGTTTAAAGACTTATGAGAAAGAGAGTTGAGAGAAAGAAATTTCCATTTTCTTTAACTAGCCAGTATTTTTAAATTAGACTTCCAATTTTCGTTTGCTTCAAATTGTTAAAATTACATTCCAAAATCAATATTTTAAAAGAAGTTAAAGAAAATTGAATATATTATTCACGGAATTTGCAATTTAAGAAAAGAGAAAAGAATCTAGTCTCAAAATTATAAAAAGCTCAATAGTTTAAAAACAAAAGTTTTTTCTAGTTGATAGACTTTTTTCATCTAACAACGTGTTATTTATATTTCACTTCATTTACATTTTGTATGAAAGAGAATGTTAGAAAAAATATTTTTCACTTTTGTAATTGCACACGTATGTATTTAAGAAAGGCTAAACTGAACAATGCTCACGGCTGTATATTCAAGACTAATGAACTGAAAATATTAAAGATTCACTTAATCGAAATCTCATATTAAAAAAAAAAAACAAGATTTCGATCATTTGAAATTTAAAATTTTCAAGTGCATCAAGATTATACATTGCCAATAATTAATAGTTATTATTTATAAATAATCCGACAGTATAAATTTAATTTAAAAGAAAACTGTGCGTAATCTTATAATTTAGAATAATATGTGCCTAACTTAAGTACTCGTACGTGTATATTGTTAGATAAGAAAATGAAGTAGAAATTACTTCTTAAGTGTACATTGTTATTTATATAAAAATAGACTGTTTTCTATGAAATAGAAATAATTTCGCGAAGAAAATAAGAATTATTACAAAGAAGCCATTTTATCAAGAAAAAAAATTTTTCATTTCATTTCAATTTTTCACAATATTATAAAACATTAAATTTCAAATTAAAAATCAACTGGAAAATTTAAATAAAAAATTAAATTTTTAATTCAAATATTAAAAAAAAATTTCTTTACATATTTGAAATTCTTGGCTGAATTGTCGTTAAATTGTTGATAAACTGAATGTGATCTTTTTTAATTTTCCGAAATTATCACTAATTATTTTTTAACTAATTTCGTCTAACATTGCGTAAAATATTTTTTCTTTTTGAAAAAAAATAAAAAACCCGAAAATTAGATTTTAAGATGTCAAGATTAACGTTTATTAAATGAATATTTACATATCTCCAATGGAAATATGAAAATATTTATCTGAAACGGAAATTTGACAAATAATTTAATTAAAAAAAAAAAAAGAAATCAATGCAATACTTGATTTACTTTGAAAAAAATAATGAAATAACGAAACATAAGTTCATAGAATTATAAGCAGATGATGACTCTATTTTTCAGCAATAATATATTTTTTATTACACACATACCAATAATAATTCATAAAAATTTATGTCGAGCATGAATTTTCTAATTAATTTATTCAATGGATTTATTTTAAAATTTTGTAAATTTTCTGTTTTCTAATTTTACTTATTTAAAATATTAATATTATATTATACGTGTTATATTATATTCAATATTTTACTTTATTATAAATTATATATACAAATTATAAGAATTATAAAGTTATCCCTGTATACCTAAGTTTATTTCTAATAATAGTTACTTCATTAATTTACAATTAACACAAAAAGATTATTTGAAATGACAAAAATTAAAATATACTTTAAATATTTATAAAATAAAAATAAATATGTAACTAAATAAACGGAAAAAAATTTTTAAATGTAAAATACTTTTCAAAAAAAATTTCAAATTAATGAATCAATTATTTAATACGAATTAATTTATTATAATTGTTGAATGTAATATACAATCCGCTGGCGGAAAATAAATTAATAATAAAGAAATATAAAGAACTGTCAATGAATTTGAAGGAAAAGAAATATCTATTTTTAAAGTAATAATTAATGTAAAATTTTGAAAACAATTAACAGATCGTCATTTGTACAACTTAGTTGGTCGAATTTTTATTGTTATAAGAAAATTGGTAAGTCGCAATAAACGACATTTTATTTTAAAAAAATAAATTTAATAAACGAAGTTTGTATAGTAAAACCTCACTTTTTCACGAACGAAATTAATTGTAAGTTTTTCGTATAAATAAAAATGCAAACGTCTCTTGCTTTCTCAAATTAATACATTTTTTGTACAAAAATAAACTTTTAACCTGCGGATAAATTCAATTATTTGAATTTTATTTCAATGTTAAGTGTACCTCCGAATTAGTAATTAAAATAAATAATTGTCGAAAATTAAATTTTTAAATTTTTACCACGCAAAATATTTCATTTCTTTATATTGGTACGTTTGCTAGAAATTTCAAAAATTAAAACAGTAAACTATTTTTTAACTTTTTTCTATAATATAATAATAATAAATTTGTACAATTAATGTTTATCAAGAAATAAATTCTCATCCTATCTTTGTGAAAATAAAAATAACGAACTAAATATTTTGCAAAGAATGAAAAATATGAAAAAAAAAGTTTTTCAATTATTCCAGATAATTTAAACGCACGCGCGAAAATAATGCGCAGAATGTTATGCGCAGGAGAAAGGAACATTAGATTTTTTTTACGCGTAACGTGGAGCTTTGTGTTGGTTACAAGAGATAAAAAAGATAAAAATGCAGCGGGTACAGTAAACCTATGTGCAAGAATGTGTGATCAAGTTAACATCTTATCCAAGTAAAGGAAGCTGTTAAAAACCGTAAAGATTTGAGAATAAAATATTTGACGCATATGGATAAGAAAAAAGTGCATTGTTTCATTTAGTCAAAAGTGTGATTGTTTAACGCACGAATATCAATGAGTTTTGAGCGTATTTTCTTTTCAACTCGTGATTGTCTTTTATTTATTGTGTATAATTTTAGTTTTTAATTGTTTCATTGCAAAAGACAAGTCGATTTTTTTTAACTAAACAAAAGGTAAAGTATAATTTTTAACAATTCAAGAGGGAATTCTGAAAGAAAGGTTATATTTGTTAATTTAATTTTATCAAAATTATTCATTTTCTTGTGTTATTATTTTTTTATGAAAGTTTTTTTATACTCTTCTCTTATATTTACACGATTTACACTACATTCGATCTTGAATAATGCAAGAAAACTTTATCAAAGTTAAGATAGTTCAAGGGTGAATAGGGAAATTAACCTATAAAATTAGTCATGTATATATGTAATATTGTGTAATTTTTGTGTTCATCGCATTTGCTTTTCTTTCTTTATGACAGTCACTTTAGAAAGAATAATATTTCTTTTTCCTTTAAGAAAAGGGAATTTAACAGATATTGTTTTACTATAGTAAACGAATTTTTTATCATCAGCTGACCACGTGCTTTCTTTTGTAACGTCATTTATATATCTTTAAATTGGCTCTTTTCTCTTGATAAAGTATTTGATGAATCATTTTTTTGCAACTGAGGTACTTTTTTAAATATAAAAAATAAATATCTGTAAAAGAAAAAATTTTTCAATCAAATAATAAATCTTTGAGATAATTTTTCGCATTTTACACTGAAATATTTTTCATTTAAAGTTTTGTCATTATTGTCATACTAAACTAAAAAAATGAAGGTCGCTTTTGTTCTTCATTTTTTAAAATGATAAACTTGTAATTTTACGAGTCTCCAGATTGCGTGTTACACAATTTACATATATGATGAGCATATTTTACTTAAAATAGATTTTAGACAAATATATTTTTTTTCAATTATTTAAAAACATTTGAAAATTTTCTTAAAATCTGAATTTTTCTTGATGCATTATTCAAGTTTTGATTTAAAAATATTGAAATTTTCATCTCTCTTGTTTTTATACAAAGAGATTGAGAAATGAAAACGTGAAACTATAATTATTTTCGAATTGTTTCTTGATATACTTTATAATACACATTGTTTGTATACCTGACAATTTAATCTTCCTCGATATCAAACATTGATATAAAGATCAAATAAAAATAATCGGGTATTGATTTCATCGTAAAGAAAAACCAGGAAAAAATCTTAAAAAAGAAAAGAAGTTCAAATGAATATTACATACGGAACTTGAAATTGTTTTTTTACGAAAACAATCAATAATATTTTTTAAATATTACTCTTCACGTTGAAATTTACAATTTTATGAGAGAAAGATTCATTTAAGTGGCTTTTTTTTCTCACGTTTAAATTATCTTATCTGTTAATCAGCTGTCTAGATAGGTGGATACGTGATGATTTTTATTGCATTGATTCAGAAGTCTATGTGTCTTTTCTATACAAATAATAATTTTTATCCTTGAACTACACGAAAGATCAGCTTTTTTTTAAATATTTTTCTTGGTAAATTTCAAATTTGATTGATTTTGGGATTATAATTATGAGACTGTCGTTTAAACAATCTTTAAATTGTTAATCCTTTGGGAATTATACAAAAATAACGTTTTGTAATTTCGAGAGAATTTCCGATGTTTATATTTCCGAATTTTTTTAATTAAAATTAATAAATTAATAAATATTTGGAAACCAAGAAGAAATTTTCTTATTGATCAAAAGCCTTTTGAAATTGAATTGATAAGAAAATAAGTTGATTTATTCGAAAGATTGGTCTCATTAGTTATTATTCTGATCACAGATGTGTCAGTTAGGAAATGAGCGGAATTAAAGAAGGGGGGAGTAAATAATATAGAGGTAGTAATGTAGTGTACAGTCAAGTTCCTCTTCCCTTTCTCACTTTCAGAAAATATATATCATTTAATCTTGCTCTTTATAAAAAGGCTGCTGTCATATTTTAATTCTCCACAAATATTCAATTCCTAAAAATCAATTAAATCTTTCCTAGGATATTGTAAGTGATAATAGCAAATTTGTTATTAGCCTCTGTAATAAGTTTCCGCTGTAAAATATTTTTTTCTATTTAATTAAAATAAAAAAAATATATTAATAATTTTTTATATATTTTATAAACACAGTTTTAAAAATCACATCTAGAAAATTTTTCATGACAATAATTCGAAGAAGAATTATCAATTTTATCCTCTCGTAATTATTATTATTACCTAGAAATTGAAAACTTTTGGAAAATATTTTTTTTATATTTTATAAAATAGAGATAATGATTGTGTAATTACACGGGAAGTCCAGTATGTTGATGTCAGAATAATCCGCGAGTTTATAACACGCATATAAGTACTATCATTCACAATACTATAAATTGAAAATGAAACATGTAAAGTTTGATAATAATTATGAACAATGCGGGTTTACATAATGGAATAAAAGTTTTTTGCCAACTTTCTCAAATAAACTGACAAACACAAATGAGCTTTTTTTTCTATTTTAAAAAAATGAATTAATTAATTGAATATTAAATTCATTTGACGAAATTTATTTATTTATTTTAGACGAGTGCTTTTAATTTGACATGGAGGGGAATTCGGATTTGAATGATCTGCCAACAGTAGCCGGAGTGGTGCCACAAATTCAAAAGAAATCAAGAGTTGGTGAAAATACATCACTTTCGCCCAATAATGGCCAAACGTATTTTGCAAATGAAAAAATAAAGATTCCCGAGAGAAATAGCGTAAGTTTTATTCTCAATTTTTTATTTTATCAAATTGAAATTGATATTTTTTTAAATTCAAATTTATTTTCAGGGCGGTTTTAGCTTTAGAACACTATGGGCGTTCACGGGTCCAGGATTTTTAATGTCCATCGCATATTTGGACCCTGGAAATATAGAGTCAGATTTACAATCAGGAAAAGTAGCACAATATAAGGTATCTTCAATTTATTTGCAATTCTATATCATACACACACACACCTTTCACTTCTGAATATTAATATCTTTTTTTCCTATGAAAATTGCCACAGATGTTGATTTCTCTAATCATTGGTCCATGTGTTTTTTTCCATTAAAAGTGAAAATAAAAAGAATAATTTTTATCCAAAAAATTAAATAATTGATCAAAAAAAGTAAATAATTTTTTTTAATTAACGAAACAGTTAATTTTAATGGTTTTTGGAGAAACTCGTAATTCAAAATACGGAAAAATTATAAATGCGTTAATATGAATATTGCAAAAAGAAAATACTTTGAAAAATTTTAATAGTCAGTCACATATTTTATGTGAATATTGATAGCTAGTTTGATTAAAATTCTAGAGCGCTTCCAAGAAGATTAGTCACTATGAGGAAAACTTATATGCAGACAGAAATAAATTTAAAAAAGAAAGTAATCGGGGGAATTTTTGCAATGTTTTGTTTTTCAGAATTTTAATAATTTATCCCTGTTTCTAAAAATATAACAATATTGTAATATATTTTTAATTATGTTTGAATTTGGCCATTAGAATTAATTAAATAGTTGATCATTAAAAAAATTCTAGACATGTCATGAGTAAATAAATAAATAATTTGTAAATTTCAGTTATTATGGATTCTTCTTAGTGCGACAGTTTTGGGCCTTGTTATGCAAAGGTTGAGTGCCAGATTAGGAGTTGTTTCTGGATTACATTTGGCCGAAATGTGTTTTAGACAATATAAAAAAGTACCTCGACTTATTTTATGGATAATGATAGAAATTGCTATAATTGGAAGCGATATGCAGGAAGTTATTGGCACAGCAATTGCTCTTTATCTTTTATCAAATAAACGGTAAGTAAATTCATCATCATTTCCTTATTTTAAATTCTTCAATTTTTGAAACCCATTTAAAAAAAACAAATTTTCTTTTTAAATTTATATAATGAAAATGAATTAAAAAAAAAAAAAAAAAATTAATGAATTTACAATAATTTGTAAGTTACTGTAATTTCATAACGAAGATGATGTTGGGGAGTTGAGAGAAAAATTATTATTTAACTGCCTTGTAAACTGTAATTATCGCATGCAAATTATCGTAAACTGTAGGAAGTTTAGATAAAGAGTAAAATTTTTATTTTGAGTGAGAAAGAGAGGAGACAATTCTTAAAGAACGGAAGTTATCAAGTGGTAATTATTATGAATTATTTGTTTTTTGTTTTTTTTTAAAGCGCTAATTAAGATCTTTTTCTTTATGAAGTAAAACACTAATCTGATTTTTTCAGAATACCGTTGTATGCAGGCGTTCTTATCACTATCGTTGATACTTTTACATTCTTATTTCTGGATAAATACGGTTTGAGAAAACTAGAATTATTCTTTGGTTTTCTCATAACTGTGATGGCTGTTACGTTCGGTTATGAGGTAAATGTAGAAAAATTTACCCATTTTTGAAAGTCAAATGCAGAAGCAGAATGATTACAATTTGAATAAAATTCAATAATTTATTGTAAATGCGAAAAATTGTATTTATTGTAATAATTTTCTTTATTTGCTCATTTTTTTTATTCCTAAGCACTTTTTTTTTTTTATTGTGACTGACATAATTTTTTCTTTCCATTTAAGTACATTGTGTCAGCACCTCCTCAGTTAGAAATTGTGAAAGGAATGTTTATCCCTTCGTTTGAGGGTTACAATAGTGATGTCCTGTTAAAGGCAGTCGGAGTTGTTGGCGCAGTTATTATGCCACATAATTTATATCTTCACAGTGCACTCGTTAAAGTACGTTGAAAATAAATGAAAAGTATTTCAAAGATTTGCTGAAACATACAATGATGTCTTTTCTTTTTAAATTTACAGTCTCGTGACATTGATCGCAGACGTCCAGAAAAAGTTAAAGAAGCGAATATGTATTATTTTATAGAAGCTGCAATTGCATTGTTCATCTCGTTTATAATAAATGTCTTCGTCGTGGGTGTCTTTGCATACGGACTGTTTAATAAAACTGGTTCTGAAATAGTGAGTAAATGATTCCTTTTAGGCAGTAGGTAATGAAATTTTTTTTTTTAATAATATTAATACAATTTCTTTTTTTCAGTACGAAATTTGCGAAAAAAATAATTTTACTATAGGAATTGACGCATATAAAGTGAGTATAATAATAATAATAAAATATTAATAATAATTATTATTATAAATTTTGTAAATTAATCTTTTACATTATTTTAGAATAAAACTGAAAAATTGGACGATGCCGATTTATACAGTGGAGGAATTTATCTTGGATGTCAGTTTGGTGTTGTAGCGATGGTAATTTGGGCGATTGGTATTTTAGCTGCCGGACAGTCATCAACAATGACTGGAACTTATGCCGGTCAATTTGCTATGGAAGGCTTTCTTAATCTTCAATGGGCACGTTGGAAGCGAGTTTTGTTTACACGATCAATTGCGATTATTCCAACATTTTTACTTGCATTCTATGCAGACATTGAAAAACTCACTGGCATGAATGATCTTCTCAATGCAGTTATGAGTTTACAATTACCTTTCGCCACTTTACCAACTATCGCATTCACCAGCAGTGTTCACATTATGGGAGAATTTAAAAATGGATTGTAAGTTTTTCTTTTTATTTTTCCATTTTATAATTTTTTTATAAATTTTTTTTTTTTTAATATTGTTATTGTTCTTGATTATTATCAACTTTTTCTTTCAGAGGAAATAAAATAGTCGCGACATTACTATCTATCACAGTAATATCAATAAATATTTATTTTGTAATCAATACTGTCGATGAAAAACTGTCACATCATTGGTCAGTTATTTTATCTTTTACAATTTTCTCAATTTTGTACCTGATGTTTTGTGTGTATTTGATAATACACATGGCTGTGAATATGGGAGCAACGTCTCTTGGTAATCACTGGGTTAGTATTTTCAAATTTTAATCTTTTTTCGTTAAATATTTCTTTAATATTGAGATATTTAATTTTAATTTAAGTTAATAATTTTCCACTTATTAATAATTATATTTGTTTTTATAGTTTGTTGTCAAATATATTGGTGGTCCAGTAGAAAATACATTTGGATTGTCAAATCCTGCCGTCTATTCGAGGTAAGATTTTTATAGAAAAAAAAAGCAGAAAGACATTCGAAAATTAGATTTAATTATTTTTGTAAAGATTTTTAAAAGCGTAAATCAAATAGCAGAGCATTTTATCAATTAGTTTAGAGAATTTAGTATTTATTATATTTTAAATATAGTGCAATAACGAGAGATTGTTACATTTTTTTAGATTTTTTATTATTATTATTATTGTAATTTTTTAAGAATTTTGTAGAATTTTTCACTTTTATTTATCTGAAAGTAGAATACTATAGTTTTTAGTTTTAGTATATTTAACGTAGTTAAAATAATAGGACTTGCTCAATGGTTTAAAAATAACTCTAGGAAAATTTCGAAAAATTTTTTCAAATTTCATTGGTCCTATTATTTTAACAAAATTAGTAAATAATTTAATGCTTTCTTTGCTTCTTAATTTTGTTTGGTGATTAAAGGTGCTAAATGGAGAAATTTTTATGTGTTAGCTTAAATGTGCAAAATACTCGTGAAGGCCAAGACAATTTGACTTCTGCTTAAGTGTCTAGTTAAAAAGAACTAATTTGTCCGAATTGTTTTGGTTTTTGAAGATTCATGAAACTTTTACATTACAGTATTTTTTTTTAATTTCACCAAATGATAATTTACAATCGAAAGGAATCAAAAAACAGACTGGTCATTTTTTTTCATTTTAAATACCATACTAACACTATTATTTTTTATTTTTAAGGAACAATTTTTTTTTTTACGACAGAATCAAAAATACTCAATTATAATTAAAAATTTGTACAGAACAGTAAAAATCAGATTGAAATTGGAAATTATTGTTATTGTTCTGTACCTAATTTTTTTTTACAAATAATTAACTATTAATAACACTAACATACTTGTGATTAATCATTAAATTATTAAGATAATTTAATTAGTTTAGAGATAAGTTTGTTTAGATTTCATTTAAGGACAAGACTTTTTTTCATCAAACATTAATCAACGACAATATTAGAAAATTATGTTTGTTATCAAGTTTTAAAGAAAATTTAAATACAAAAGTGTAAGTGTAATAAATTAAAAAATTTTAAATTAGTTTATAAATTTAAATAATTTTTTTTAATTTTTATTTTAAAATTTTGATTTTTTTCAACATTATGGAGTTGTCAAAACTTTATTTAAAATTTTCAAAATTCTTTTAAAACTTGAAGAAAATGTACGATAAAATTTAATTTATTACACTTTTGTTTCTTATTTCAATTTCCAACGTATTTGTATTAAAATATTAAGTTAGAAAATTTTTCTAATTGATAAATTTTTTAAATATTCGTTCGAATATTGTAATTACACTTGTAACTAATTAGGTAATTTGTATAAAAAGTAATGGAAAATTTCCCAGAAAGAATAGCGTAATTTAAATATTGGAACCAAAAAAAATAATGCGACTTATTTTTTTAATTTACTGACAATAATTTTGATCTCTTCCATTGACAATTTACACTGTTGTCATTATATGTTAATAACTGCATGAGATTTTAAGGCGGCATGAAAAGAATCACTGTTTTTCTAAAAAAAAAAAAAATGAATAAATCTTGTCATTATCAATTCTCATGAGTCACTGTTGCACTTTTCATATATATATTTCTGTGGAAAATCACATTCTTTAATTTTGCTTCATCGTGAGATTATTTCGTCTTTCAGATTAATAAATCAAACCTCTCTTCCTTATACTTTACTTCCTTGTCCATTGAAAAAATAAATTTTTTTTTCTTAAACGATGAGTCTTTGTTCTAATAGAAAATGTCTATTTTAATTATAGTTGCATGCAATTCGTCATTTTTCAGATATTAGCTAAAAAGTAGTTTGTTTCAGTAATTTGTACTTCTTGCACGACTTTTGTGTGTCATTGTTATTCCAATAGTTAATTAGATTCATCTTTTGTATTCTAGATTAGAATATCGTTGAATAAAAAAATTTCCCCCTGTGATTAATCACTTATGAGCGATGTCAATTTTTGACAAAAAAAATTATCATTTTCTCCTCCATTTTTTTTCATCATTGCAATCAACATTAATGTATAAAAATTATTTCATACAAAATTCATTTCTGTATCGAAATGTACAAAAATTTTTCTTATGAAAAATTGCAAAAAAAAAAACAATAAAATACACGAGAAATTTCTGTACATTTTTCCAAGAGACTTTTATCATCTCATAACTCTTTTCCTTCTATCCATAGCTTCGTCAACAGTTCGGATCTTTCCTTGGACGCCTAAAAGCATAATAACCGCATCAATTCGAAAAAATGAAAGTGCCCAAAGAAATTAATTAGCGTCACTATATTACGTATAAATAATAGAAAAGCAAATTAGCATAATGAATCGAGAATATAAAATTCGCGAGTTTTGTGATGTCTGTCTGATGTGCCATATTATGATACATGCTCCCGTGACTGCTGCTGCCAAGGTATGTGTCAGGTGCGTGGACCTTCGGACATTTTCACACACCAAGCAAATCTTTATTTCAAAAAAAAATTATTTTAATAGAATTTTCCTAAATACTTTCTCTGAAACAAAAATTCCAAAAAAAAGTTTCTTTTTAACTTTCTTTTTAATAAATTACTAAATATAAAAATCAACAGAATGGAATAAAAAAATTCTGCTTGATGTATGAAATTCCAAAAAGATCTCATCATATAAGTAGCTTAACCAGTGAAATATTGCCCGAAAAAAAGCAATCGATTTAGAAATTAAAATAGAGAAAAATATTGTAGCTAATATTTAGTTTTAAAAAATAAGAGCTTCGTGTGCTGCCTTGAGTGTGTGTTTTTTATTTTTTATTAACAAAAAAAAAATGTCATTTTCTAAAAGTGATTAACAATATGGTTTTTCCTCTTGCATGTTTTTCTTTGACAAAGACAGTATGGGACTTCTAAAGAGGTGAAGATTTGTCAAGAGAATTTTTATGAAGATTACGAACGAGCGATACTTGTGTCACTAATTTAGCACAAGCATTACTAACTGCGAGTTTCTTTTTTTTCTATTATTAAAAAGAAAGAGCAAAAAAAAATCATCAGTGAGCACTTTTTTAAAGAAAAAAAGGGGTTAACAGGTGACGCTCGAGGAAAGTGAATAAATAAAATGATGAATTGTATTTCAGAACAAATCCAGCATTTTCAGCTGACGAGGCCTCGGATAGTAACAATATCTTTTCTATGAATCAAACGATAAACTAATGAGATTTTCAACAACAGACTCGATGAATTTTTTACCTCTGTAAATTTATAAAAAAAAAAAAAATTCTCAAGTTCAACGAAAGTCGAACCTTCAATGTATATTTAAAAATATTTTGTTTGTAAATTGTACATAAATGACAATAAATATTTTAAGTTTTATCACTGGGTATTCATTTTTTAAAAATATAATTAACTATAGTCTTATTAATTAACATTAATAGTAGAAAAATAACTTAATGGAGTAAATAAATTCACTTGAATTTGTGCTCCAAAATTATCTTTATTACAGAAACTTGTTTGTTTCTACACGTAATACTTTATCACAAATATTCTTTTTACTCAGCGACATTGCAAATGAGCAATTGGTAAAAAAAATCTAATTGTAAAAATTTATCAATTCTCTTTAGAAATATACAATTGTCTTTTTTTATCAACATAATTGTTTTTTTGAGAATAGTCTTATTTGTTTAAAAAAACAAAAAATTAGATCAATCATTCAGTGGATTAAATTCAATCTCGTTTGTTATCTATTTGGCACGTTCTTTTATTATTAAAAATATTTTTACTAAAATTAGAAAAAATTCTTGAAAATATAAAAATTTTAATTTATTTCACTTATATTTAATGAATAAATTTATTTACTTGATTTAACTAATTTTACTATTCTTTTTATTTTCCGTATTTCATTATATTGTGCATATCTCTCAAAATAAACAATTGTGTTTGAAACTATTTCATATCTAAAGTACCAAAAGGTTTCTCTTTTAACTCTTTTTATAAAGACTTAATGAAATTGTAAAACTTTGGTCAGTGCTTAAATTTACTTCTGGAAGATCAGCCTTTAAAACAATGCCTTTAAAAAAAATTAAACATAAATTAACTATAATACCATTCCAATGTCGATGTACAGACTTTGAGGTAGGACATTTATCTTTTCTTATTTATATTGGTTCAGTCGTCAATCGTAAATAATACTGATCATATTTTCGTCTGTGATATCCATAAACCAATCCAACAAACAGTATCAGCAATATTATCAACATCAAAACGGATGAAGTCAGCATCACTGAAAGATATTTTTCATTAGTTATGAAAGAAGATGATTTTCATTTAAAATTACTATACAAGATATGCTTCATTATTAAAAAAAAAACTTTTTCGATAATTACCATCGCTTTTCCTTAATTTTTTTAACGATTAAATTTACCTATAACACCTGTAGGGCTTAAAATTTCACTACGCAATACTCGAATTAAACATTCTTCCTCCCAATTCTCAGGAATTAAATCTTTCGTAAGTTTCACAAATTGTTTCAATGGACATGCTTGAACGCAACCCGGAATTGTTAATAAAGTTGGCTCCGCACTTGAATTCTTGTAAGAAATCTGTAAATGGCAAAAAAAAAAATAATTTCCAATTGTGAAAATTGTGTAAATAAGAAAACGTTTCACAACAGACCGTGACAATGTGCTGATTTTTAGAATTGAGTCGCAACTCGACCAAAACGAGAGCAGTATACGGTGGACAATGCTTATCGAATAAATCAAGAGTTACTAAAAAATTTGCCACCGTCTCATCATGTGCACTATACATCCATAATTTTCTATCTGGATTCAATGAATGTTGCGATTTCATCAACATATTATGAACCATTTCACCAAGTAATGAACCTATTTTTAGTCTTTTTAAAATTTTATTATAACAATCCATCTCAAAACTTTTCTCTGCAACCGGTTTCATCATATCGGGATACACTGCCTTTGTCCATTCCGGCAATGACTTGTTATAAATTTCCTGAAAATAAAAACATTTTTTTTACTTTATTTATAATTTTCCTTTTAAATTATTTTTAGATAAGAAAAAAAATTTTTTTTCAATTTACCTCGATAAAAAGTACATTATAGATTGTATTCACGTCTTCTAATGTGTTTACTTTCCTCCCGGTGTGCCGAGTAAGGTATGCATACAGTTCAGCATTTTGTTCATCAATTTTCTTTATTTCATCAGATTGCATTACTTTTTCGAGTTCATATTCGTATCGTGGACAATATTTCTTGGCGGATAAAATATGATCTTCCTTCTCTGGTATAGTGTGCACTGGAATAGGCATCCATTTTAGATTATCCCAAACTTGATTGCCCTCAGGTGGATATAATCCTGCGAGATTCGACTCGGCCGACATTAGTGTTCGATCCACGTCCGTACTCCGAACAAAAATATCGTAATACGTATAAGTCTCAGGCAATAGTTTACTGTAACGTTTTCTCAACCATCGTCCAAGCATTAGGTGCTGATGCCTTCCCAACTATAATTTTTTAAATTAGAATTAAAAATTTAAACTTAAATCACAAAAAAATGAAAAAGGAAAATTTACAGTAACTTACATTTGTTAACTGACCAAATGGCACAGGCCATAATGATTCATTACGATAAGGATCATTCGGATAAGCATTAACAGGCGTTCGATCTCCATGTCTAAAAAGCTGAGAAAAAAATGTTCTAAATTTTTTATTTTCGAAACATAAAAATACATTGTGAATTTTTGATTTATTTCTTTTTAATTCTCCAAATTAATAATTTCGAATATTTCGATCCAATTTTATACCGAATGTAAAAAATTAATTCTCATTCTTATATTTTCAAATTATTAACATTTAATTAGAAAATAATTCGAAATAATTTATTTCTATTAATTTGCACGTATTTTATTTCTATTGATTGACTTGAATGTAGAGTCCTTGAATTTTATTTTCAAGATTTATACAAATTTCATTGACTTATAGACTTGTTACATTTACTAATGCATAAATCAACCTTTGATCGATATAGATGTGCATAAAAAATGTAATATCAAGAAGTATCACTTTTAATAAGTAGATATAAATATAATTTTAGTCATTTCTATTGTTTGCGAATTAAGCATTTTTACTTATCCTTGAAGTTTCATTGAAAAAATATATCACATCTTCCTGTTTAATACTATTATTCGCATTATCAAAAAATATTAACAAATGTAAATAAATTATTTATAGATATTAAATACAATTTACTAATTTAATAATAATAATAATAATAATTTACAAATATAAATATAGTTGACAACATATTAATTCTATTATTTTTATTTAAACTTAAAACTTATTAAAAGTTAATTTATAAAATTTATGACCAATGAAATAAGTATTGGGAAAATCATGAAAATTAATTATCTTGTAATTGTGATGCAAGTCATGCGTTTTTTTTATCACTTCTCAACAAATTGATACAGTCAATAAACTTTTCCGAATGAATTAAGCTGATAACAGTTTTCTTTGCTGATGTCAATTATTTATCTTTTATGCATGCCTTTCTTATTCTTCATTTCTATTATCGGTGTTTTTTCTCTTTTACCACGTACGAGTGGACAACTTCGTTTTCTATAATATTATATTTCAATAATAAAATAAATTATTATCAAGAAAATGAACTTATCTCGTATAATTGTTATTTAAAAAGAAACTTAAAACAATTCTCAATATTTTATTTAAATTTAAAGAAATTAAAAATTAATTTTCTACTAGATTAATTTTTAAAATATCATAACGAATTATAATTACTTTTTTAAAACACAGTTCCAAAAATATACCATTATAAAAAAAAATGTTACATTAATTTTACTAAAAATATTTAAAAACAAGTTTTCCTTGTTGAACAAGTTTTATCGGAAAACAGGAACAACCTTCAACCTTGTAAAACATATGGTCAAATTGTCAACTCGTACGTTACTCTCTTATTAGCAGTATTTTTAATTATTACAAAAGAATTAGTCATAAATAATAATCGAGGCTTCTGCAAAAACTGAATTTACTTAAAAAGTCATAAACCTTACTGAGATAATTATTCAATATTAGAATTTTTCATAAATAAAACATGAAAATTGGATTTGTAGATGCGTGCAAATTAAAATAAATTATTTCGAAACAATTCACAATTCAAATAGTGAATATTGTTACATTGTTACGAACTTCAAATTTTTTTTTAGAATCTTAGCATATGTTTGTTTTAATAAAAACAGCTCCAAAATTAATCAAAACATTGCACATATACATGAATAAGGATACAAAATAACCTAAAAATGGTTCAAAAATTTAATAAACATAATGAAGTAATACTGAATTAAATAATTACCAAATTTGCAAATACAACTGTTCCTAAATCATCAGCAGAATAATTAGCTGCTGAATTTTGAAATAATGCGATTCCCACCACAACACAAAACAATCCGGAAGCAAACATGATTTAACTCTTTCAGTTAAATGAATATAAAAGTTATCTTGATTTCTGTGAGAATCATCAACAACAATTGAATTTGTAAATCATAATGATTTCAAGAAAACAGTTAAATAGTTTCGACACATAATTGTGTATTGTGCAAAGTATTAATAAATATTAAACGGGATTAAAAATAATGCTCCAAGAAAAACTGCAGCAGACAGAACTGAAAAGGAAATGTAATTCCTCCAATGAAAACGAAAGTAAACGCGCACGCGCATAATTATTGGAGTTTGTTTCTTGAACACATTTTGAATTTTCAATTTTAAACATATTAATTAATAAATATTCCATTTTATTAAAAATATACTTTTTAAAAGTCATAAATATTTCACAATTGTAGAGCAACTTAGATTCACCGACATAAACTTAAGCCACGAACAATAAACATAAACAATGTCTAAACATTGTTTATTTAAAAATGTTATATTTTGAAAACATTATTTTTTAATAAAATCCGACGAAGAAAATCTTTTAATAATATTACGAGAAATTTAAGTAACTTTGAAATACATTTCTTAGTTATTCATGTTTATTTATTTATTATTTATTTATTAATTATTTTGATTAATTATTAAACTAAATTTAACTAAATTTGTCAAAAGGCAAAGAATCATTCTAAAAATAGGTCAACAACCAGAAAAAATAGATAATAACTTTATTAAAAAGTCTCAAGCAAATATACATAAATGTTTGAAATATAAAATTTTCGGAATACTAAAGTTAGTAAAAATAAAAAGCTCTAAGAAATAATTATGCCATATATTGTATATATTTATAAATTTTAAACAAAATTATTCGTTTATAATAAAGTTCATTTTCTTTTGAATCTAGCTAATCTTAAGATATCCCAACTTTCTTTTACTTTCTCTTTTACAGAAACTGCTTCCTCTTTGTTTTTTTGTATCTCAATCAATAAAATTTCTCTCAATTCGGAAAAAGTGTGACGAATTAACGCAAAATTGCAAATATTATAAAATTTGATGCATTACGAACAAAGAAGAAAAAAAGAGAAATTAAAAGAAACGACGACAGGATATTCTTACAAGAAAAATCTCTTATAACTTATAATGGTTTTTCATTTTACAAAAAAATCGATTGTAAAAGATTTCTAAAAACCCGTTTAAAGATATTTTTTTCATTATCAAACAACAAGAATTTTGCACAGCCATATACAACAATGTTATACATTTTACACTAAAAACAATCAACATTGGATTTCAAGCACAATTTAAATTTGCAATTTACATGCAAATACAAAAAATTCACCCAAAAACAAAAAGTATCACTCGATCTTTGGAAAATAGTTTTTCAAAATTAAATTTTTAAAATATTTCTGAAAACGAATTAAAAAATTGTTATGTTCGCAACAAATTGTGACTTAAAAGTAAAAACTCAAAAAAACCATATTACATTATTATAACATTGGGTTCTATTCTAAAATCAAAAAACCAGTAACATGCTAAAAAATACAAGACTTTGGATTTGCCCGATTAAAACTAAATATATTACAATTTTTAACATAACATTGTATGACACATAATATTCAATTTTATAAAAATCATTTTCATAATATTCCCTAGTGACAATTTTTCAATTACCAATCTGTAATCACAAATAAATATACAGAAGTGACTCGAATTTTTCCTGTAAAAAAAAATGTTAAACTTTCTAATAAAAAACTTTTTTCAATTCATTTAATATTAAAAATTGAAATTTTTTTCAAATTAAAATTTTAAAATTATTTCCATATTTATTCTATTGGCACAAAAAAAATTACCAATTAAAAAGCCTATTTCATTTTCCCGGTAATTTTTTCTTTTATCTATGAAACATATAAATGTGGAATGTATTGGCGTCTTTTTAAAGAATTGATCTACGTGTAAATTGATAAGAACTTTGAAACTATATACAATATACCCTTAAAATTACACTTGGATCAACAGCCAATAATAATTATTATAATCATAGTTGAAGACTTGGAATTTGTTTTTTCTTTTGAAATTATCTTTCGTTTTCATCATAAGAATATTAAAAAAATCACAGTTTTCGTTGACGATATCGCTGTGCATAAAAAACTAGAACTTGTGCTAGAAAAGGCCAAACAATCAATAACGCAAACATTCGTGGCGAACATTCAGACAATGGCCACCATTTAGAATAGCCCCGACTTCTTCGTTGGTCCTGTAAATGAAAAATCATTTTTAATATTTAAATTCGCACAATTAATCGTATTTTATCTAAATACAATTTTTCCAAAAAATATTGAAAATTTCCAAACCAAATCGTCGAAAATATTAGAAATTAAGAAGTAATAAATGAATAAAAAAAGGAATGGATTAAAAATTGTAAAGACTCACGGACTGCGGTGCCAAAACTGCCAACGCTTGACCTTCTAAATTACGAACCCTTGCCGTTATCCTGTCTAAATCCTTCTGTAAATTTTGCATTGTACAAGCTATGTGATTGAAGAATTCAGCGTCAGCTTTATCGTCTTTCCTGATTCGAGTTCGACCCCTGTCTTGTTTCGAATCGTAATTTTCGATATGGCCATTTGTGTGAGAATATCCATTAAACAATTCCGTTGGATTTTCTTTTGTCACGACGACACTTGGCTTGTTGTGTTTACAATGGGAATTATTAACTATATGTGGCTGTACACCATTGGAAGACTTCATTAAATCTTTTTGTGATCGCTCTGGCGCAGACTGAAAACGTTAATTAATTAATTTCTTTAAAAAAAAGTCAAATTTAATCAATTCTTAATGTAAGCATTATAATTTTTAAAAAGTATTTTTTTTATAATTATTAACGTTAATTTTTTAAATTACTAATCAATTCGAATGATTGCATTTTACATAATTCAAATTATAATGGATTTGAATATTCACGAATTACAATTATTATTCATGATAACAATTTCTAAAAAACCATAAATTCAAATCATTATTTAAATTTATGGTGGTTAAAAAAATTGGATTTGTATTTAATTAATTCGCTTTATAAATAATGGAGAACTTTAGAATCATAAATATCCCATGCGTCATCTGTGATTAATTATTATAATAAAACGTTTTTATTGTATAAAAAAAAGCGTACTTCGAGCGTGTCTTTGAATTCTTCTTCCTCGCCATCAGTGTCAGGAGGCAAAGGACTTGCACTATGACTACTTGCAGGACTTGTTTCCAAGCTGCTCGTTATGTGTCTTGAAGTGTTACGCACTCTGTTTGGCGATGTTTCTCGCGAGCCTGTAATAAAATTTAAAAAAAAATGAATATAACGTGATAAATAAAATTCAAAGAATTATAATAATCCAGAGAGACATTTTAAACAAAAAAAAATATTTTTTAAAATACATTTTTGCCCAACATGTCCTTGACGTGAATTTTTTTTTCTTTTTGTTTATTTTTTTTTAAATGGACGATTGCGTAATAACTCACTTTTTCTCCGAATCATTATAATAATGATCGATCTGTCGTTCAATAGAAAAACAAATTTGACTACCACCTATTCAAATATGATAAATATTAATTCGTGAACTCAAGATGAAAACGAGTTTAGGAAGAAATATTTCATATTTACTACTTCAAGATATAGAAAATTTGAAAAAAAACTTATTTAACAAAGTTTATTCATAATTAAAATTAGCAATTACTTTTTTTATTCAATCATACGGATTTTAATTTCGAAATTAATTTTCATTTAACGTTTCATTTTTTCATTATCACAGAATTGATCGGATCAATTTTGAACAAAAAAGCAAAGTAGAAAATTATAAAAAAAGAATTTAAGAAAAAATAAATATATTAATAGTAATTATAAATAACTTTAAAAAATTTAAAAACTGGTTTTTTAATTAATTCAATAAATTATGATTTCTCACTCATAATTTCATTTTTTTTTGTTTCTTTTTTTTACCTAGTGGAGAGCCGGATAAAGGTGAACCAGGTTGAGAGCGCATTCGCTCCAAAACGGGACCCACTAATAGTTCCAAGTCTTCAGCAGGAACACTCTCGTAAAATGCATCCAAACTTCCAAGGAAAGTTGCCACATTGTCCGTATAGGACATTGTTTCAACAATCTTTAAAGAAAAAAAAATTATTAAAAATTATTTACATATTCTAATTATAAAAAATACATACAAATAATTGAAAAATTATTTACATACTAGTTCTTTAATTGATTTTTAATTTTCAAATTAATAAAAAAAAAAAAAATAAAATGAATGACAAGACATTTTTTTCTCGAATAAAAATGTCAAGGAATGTTTTTTTTACTTTTTTTAATTCGTCGACATAATTATTCATCGCTTCTGTGCGACTCATGTTGCCTAAACGCGTCCAAGAATCCCATTTTGCTTTTTTTACAACTTCCCAAAAAGCTGGTTTTGGATTTGAGCAAGGTCCTTCCGTCGCTTGTTTATAATAACTGTAGAATCGGAGCATCAGTTCGTTGCTTGGTTGATAAGATCCTACAAGTAAATTTATTTCTTTATTATATTGAACATTAGAAAATTTACAACAGAAAAATTAATTATTCAATTGATAAATAAATTAAAAAATACAAAAAAATGTTTAATAATATCATTCCTTATAAAAACAGTTCTTATTTCTGTTTCTTTCGTTTTTTTTCTATTTAAATTCATTTCCGCTCACTATTTGTTATTATATTATTAAATGAACTATTACTGAAAGCAATAAATAATTATCAGGCAATGAAATGTCGTCAGAACTGTATGAATGGTATGTAGAGTGACATTTTCTGTATTTTTATAGGTACATAAAATCTGCTACTTGTTTTTATGATAAAGTATTGAGTGTTTTTTTTTACCGATACTTTTTCTTTTTATAAGAAACAAAAAAGAATTCTCTTGATACTATTTACATAGACAAGGAATGACTTGTGAAATCATTGCCAGTGACAGATTATAAATACGGAATGAATTATTTTATTTAGTATTGCCTATATGCTGTAGATGAGTTTATCATTCGACCTTTAGTCAGAGAATCAATATACATAATGCATCGTTCAATATATTCTTTAACAATTGTAATTTTCTTTTCGTTTTTTTGAACTCACAAAACCATATCCAATTAGAAACTACTCGATAAGAGACATGTAATTAATGATAATTATATATTAACTCGAGATATAATAGAATAAATAGACATTAAAAAAATTATTTAACTACAAATTACTATCAAGTAGAAATAAACAAATTTTATTGAATATAAAAAATAAATATAATATTTACATCAAATAAAGAAAAAGAATTTTTTTTACAAATTTAAAGAAAAAAATCTCCTAAATTACTAAATTTATTTTTTTTTCTTTTATTTTCTAAATTTTACTTAAATTTGATGTCATTTTAATAATATTATAATTTTTTTTTCATTAAAAAATATGTTTACTTGTTTGGTTCATACTATCTTTTTGATAAAGTTATGCGGTACGATAAGATTGCAGATAGAGAAATTGGTACATAATTATCATCACAATAACAGCCAAACAAAGTGCATTGTAATTTCTAATTGGATAATTTGAGAGAAAGATTTCCGAAAACTTATACATATAGCAAGATAGAAAATTATTTCCTTTTTCAATTTTCTTGTTTTCTTATTATTTTTGTTACTTTTTGTTACAATAAAAATAAAAATTATTCTTATTATTACTAAATATTTAAAAATTCTTTTCGCAATTAGAAATTAACACATTAATTTTATTCAATATCGCAAAAATGTTTGTTGTAAAATTTATGAAGTGTTAAAATATATAAAATCTACTTTGTTTTCAATCGACTGCATTCGACTTTCACTTAATTACTTTGAGATCACTCTGAGATCGTGGAACACATGCGAAGTTTCTAACTTAGAATTGTAAATAAAAAGTGGACTGTTATTTCGAAGTCATTACTTCTAAATTATAAAAAATATACATTAAGAAAAAAACTCAAATGAGAAAAATGTGTCGCAATATAAACCAAACAAAAAACATTTGTTAAATATCAAAAATAAAAAAGGAAAATTTTCAATTCTACAATTGCAAAAATATGTAAAATTTAAAAATTAAAAAATTCTTTACGCAATAATAAATCCTATTAATTATTACAAATATTGAAAAAAATACGATTAACAAAAAAATAATTCAGAAAATTGAAAAAGCCATCTAAAAACAACGTGACTAACAATAATATTTCCGATGACTGTTAATTGAAAAACAAATAATAAACACGATAAAAATATGTACTTAGAGTGTGAATGAAAACCTTGGAAAGAAATTCGCAAAATTATATAAAAGACATGACATTGAATTTTGTTGCATCTATATACAGTGAAAGTACAAAGTGAATAACAAACGTGTAACCTAAATAAAAGTAAATAAAAAAAATGATATAGCCTCAAGTGCATTAGAAATTTTTCTCACATGAAAACAAACGACGTTTACCTTGGAAACTCACAAAATAAAAATAAAGGGAAAGGGATCAATTAGGAGAGTAGAAGAGGAAATTAAACATTAACTAACTTTAACAAGCAATTTAACCAAAATTACACTTCTATTCTTCTAACCTCTGAGAACCATGACAATACTTTAAACTCAGATTAAAGAACAGTGTGTATTAAATAAGGGATAGTAATTAACAAAATAACATAAAAAAATATTACTTACCATTTTTTGGTAGACTCTTAATAACATTTACAGCAGCGTTAAATTTTTCTTCGACTGACATTGTCGTGAAATTTGGAAATTACACTTTTTTGAATATTGACAATGGGCTGTCAAGCAACGTAAGCGAAGCACTGATAATAAAAAAATTATTTCACTCAATTATAAAAACAATATGCCAGCTTGGCTAAATGAAATAACTCGTCAGGCTGACAAATTACCAATGGGAATGGGCACCAATGGGTGATTGGTATGCACCAGAAGATATAAACTCTAGGAGCGTAATAATAATACTATGCACCCTCCTCTTTTCCCAAAAATGTTTACATGTCTAAATAAATTAAACAATACAATGATACCTGTTGAAAAATAGTTTCCAATAGAAATTAATAAAAAAAACACCTATATATACAATTTTTGATCAAATTGGTTTAGTGTCAGCATTAGTATTCGAATTTAAAATTATTTTTTATTTGAATTTACATTCCTAAAATCAAACACAAAACCGGCTTATTAGTACGCTCCTGAAAGTGACATACGCGCATGTGTTGAAAAAAAAGTGGAAAAAAATAAAATTTACAGTGCAAATAAAAACTTTATGGTTATTATTCAAGATAATTTGCATATGTAACTATTTGTTTTAAAAGACAAACAAAAATTGTAGAGTAAATCATATTTTTAGTTTGATATTTATATACTTAACCCCCGCTTCACCAGGCATGACTCTGACACCGCGGGAAATTTAAATTTCCAAAAAAGTAACACAAAATATCTTGATGTGTTATAAATTAAACGTTTAATTAATTAATTTTTAAAGTAGTAATCATTTTTTAAAACTTGATGTACTAAATTAAAAATAATAGAGTAAATAATAAACTAAGAATAAAATATTATTTATTCATGTTTTAAATTAACCTTGATGAAGAAAAACATGTATTTAAATATGTATTTTTTTTAAATAAATAATACAATTTTAAAAAATGTTTCCGGGAGTCACCATGTTGCATTTTAGTTCAAAAATAAACCAATGGCGCTCGAATCGTTTCAAGTTTTCTATTAAAGTGAATTTTGCATGAATTTTGCTCCGAAAAAAAGTGAATTTTATCTATTGAAACTTTAAAAAAGGCTGTAAATAAGTGTGTTTTTTAACTTAGTTTGTCAGTATTGTTAATAATATATTATTGGTGTATGTATAGTTAATCAATAGCACAAGTTATTGTGCTTATATTTATTTCCCGATTTTTAGGTTATGTGTATATTTTGCAAAGTTTACATTTAACGTCAAATAATCGTCAAGAACGGTATTTTAATTTGTATCTGAATAGAAATTGAAATACAGTTAATATTTCATTAAAAATTACAGCTTTTAAGAAACGGTTAAACTCGATTTGTAGTCCACACAGTTGTAATTTTTTTTAAATTAATTTTTAACGTAATTCCTGATTGTTCTTATCACTTCCCCATCGAGAATGTATTTTTTAAAACTATAAATTTATTTATTTTCTTTCAGAAAAGAAATGGCAGGTCGAGGTAGAGGGTATATGCGAAATGATCAGACGCATCTTAAACGACCAGGTCAAAGTAGTGAACCTGTTTCAATAAAACCATTGAAAAATGAGGAATCTAACGAGATTATTAAATTAATTGACCATTTACAAATTAACGAATACACAACGGACATTGAAGTTCATGAAATGGAAAAAGTTTTAGTCGATGCTTCAAAGAATAACAAATTAAAGTAATTTTTAAACATATCTTGTTTTTAATTTTTTTATGAAATAAATACTAACTGCATTTTCTTCTATTTTCAGAGAAGTGTTTGACGAACTTCACGAACGAGCTTTAGAGGATCGGCAATTTGGAATCAAGTTCGCAATCGTTTTTAGTAACAAAACAATTTATTCTTTAGAAACCAGCGATGGGACTAAATTACAAATTGTCTTAATGAGAGCGCTACAAAATACATACATGAGTGCGTAGGTCTCAAAAAAAATTTAGAGTTTAAATTAGTTTCAAAGATTTTAATTTTTCTTTGTCCATTGTTTTGCTTTTATAATAATTTTTCATTTCATGCATTAAAATTTGTTTATTACAGATCATGAAGACATAAAAAAGAAGAGTATTTTTCAATTTCGAAATGCAGCATCGTTACTGGGAGAGGTTTACAATCGACTGAG
Organism: Leptopilina clavipes; assembly: GCA_001855655.1. Taxonomy (NCBI): domain Eukaryota; kingdom Metazoa; phylum Arthropoda; class Insecta; order Hymenoptera; family Figitidae; genus Leptopilina; species Leptopilina clavipes. The sequence continues at coordinate 78,407 of JUFY01028968.1, read as the reverse complement.
AATCGCATCTCTACCATTGAGAATTCTTGAAGAACCATTGCTTCATTATATGAAAATTTTGCTCGATATTTGCGAAGAAATTGACATTGAACTCGTTACAACACAGGTAATTACAACACCTTTTAATTTGTACCCGAATGAAATTTAAAGATCTTGAATTTAATCATTTTTGTCACTTTTCAGATTTCGATAAACGGCCGTAAAATTTACGAGGAAAATCAAAAGCAACTGGAGACTTTTGTCGAGTCTGTGAAAACTGTCATTATCAACCGTAATGTGAGTCCACGATCACGTGGTATGCTTTTATTTCTAATTGATCTCGCCAATCAGAGATATAGTCCTCTCTCAGGTGAACTACAAAATTTTTATGTCGATCAACTTGGAACTCAAACGTTTATAAGCATTCAACGACACACCGATCTTCTCACCGTGAATACAAAGTCGAAGAATCAAATTGGAGGTATCGTCGACAGAAAATCTGAATTCAATGCTAGAACATCATAATGAATCGATTAATTCGATATTTTTACATTACAGACGGTGATTCAGACAGCGTTTCAGTGAAATGTGAAACGAAATCGACCGATTCTGTTGGGATTTTAATGAAAGCGCCAAACTCAGATAATATCGTTAAACAAGATACACGACGAGTGATCAATAATGAACGGCCAATGAATAGTGGAAATGTCCCGAGAGCAATTCGTGGTTCTGGTGCAACGGATCAGAGAAATATGAAAAAATCACCACGAGGGAAAAAGGACAAATTGACCGACGAACAAGTTTGGTCATCAAAACAAAATAGTTCAAGTAAAGTCTGGGGACACGATGATCGTTTCGAGAAAGACTACGATTAATAATGCATAATATATTTCGAGTTCAGCGATAAAATCACGCGTTTTCGAAAACAATCAATTTCTACATAAATTTAAGAATCGTGAGATTATTATTATTTTTTTATTGTAGCTTACTACAATATACAATTTTTTTATACAATTAAGTAGAGCTATCCGATTAGAAATTTTTGTTATTTAAAGTTTACAATTTAATAGAAAATTATGTTAGGTAGTTTTTTTCAATTTTTTGTGATACATTTATTTTTGTCACTTGAATATTTTCAAAGTATTTATTATCGAAGGAGAGTTTCTTCAAAATACCGATTAATTATAATTATGCTTAGAGAATTTAAGCACAAAGTTTTTTTTAAGTAAATCTTATATACTTAGAAAATTCTCACAAATTTTATTTTCATTCGTAATTTTTTTACGATATGAAAACTTGTAAACACTTTAGCTGTCTACTGTTTATAAACCGTAACTGCGCAATTTTGTATTTTATTTATATTTAGAAGACCTCTAAAAAAAATTTTCATTTTTTTTATTAATGAAAAAAAATTAGAAAATAAAAACTAAAAATTTTCAATTATTTTGTAAAAAAAAATATGAAATAAAATTATACTAAGCAAATTAATTTGAAATGAGGATAAACTTAAAAAAAAACAAAAAAATTCTTAGAATTCAACTTTTTCGCGCCAAAAATGAAAGACAGCGTTTCGGAATTTGGACCGTCGTTCCGTGTTTGTTTCAATTTCACAAAATGTCGGTGCTAAAGTGGTATTGACAAATTCAAAAGCTGTTTATCTTTATTTATTTCGTCTCAATTGCGAAAAAGATTATTATTTTGACTTGTGAATTTGAAAAAACTTGACTGTTGCCGTATTTTTGGTGAAAAAGGTAAGTTGTCATTGCTTAAGCATATTGTAAAATATAAACATTTTACTGTTCAAATTTTTCATTTATTCTAGGTACGATATTCGTTTTGATTGTCGACTGCTTTTTTCGAAAAATAGACTTATTTAATCGGTTTAATTGATGTCCTCAATAATACTATACTCATCTAACTACAGTAACACTTCTATTCTCTCTCAATAAAATTCCGCATTCAAATATAACTGGGTCGATAATCTGCGACGTAGAATTTGTTCGAAAAACGATTTCACCCCTGAATCGATTTTCATTACTGGGCACAATATTTAGAAACTTTTGCTACTTTTTCTTTATACCTCAATTTAAAATATCAATTAAGTATATATCTGATTTATAAATAATTTATATTTCCATAAAGAATTTAATAATCAAATATTAATTTTTTTAATTGTTGGTACATGACAAAATTTTGAAAACTCAGAGTTATCTGTTTATACCGTTACTTTAAACAAAAAATGATAATAAAGGATTTTAAATTTCGACTATCACTGGACTGACTTTTAGCCTTGGAAATAATAATTATTGAAATATTAATTGTAATTATTATTTTTAGGAAATTCATAGTTTTTCGACAAGCAGAGAAAAGAAAGGCGAGATTCTTTTTTAAACTCCTAAAAGCGTGGAACAGTTCTTTTATCAATGAAAGTCATTCTGACATGTCTTACACTGAACTGGAACATGGCTATCAGGTAATTTAATCATCGTCAACCTTAAATTTTGTGAATTTAAAAAATTTTTTAAATAAAAGTGTATTTCTAAATATTTTTTGAAAATTATTTGACAATGAAATTTTAGGGTCTTCGGAGCGCAAATCGACCGATATTCTACGTAGGAGACGGTAATACAGTCCCTTCACTAGTAGATCCAGCAGCTTCTATTTTTCTAGGATCAACTCGGGTAAGTTTTCATTAAATAGAAAATTGAATGTCAGAAATTATAAATTTTCCAAGATGCATATTTAAACATGCAAAAAAATTTTTTACTTTTTTTCAGCTTAAGTTTTGTAATTTATGGAATTTTCTAAACAGGAATTTGATGATTTTTTTTATATATACTTGAAGACGGTAGAAATATTGTTTTTCTTTAACAAACTGGATGTGAGCTTATTACTATATTATTTTATTATATAGTTTGAAAAAAGTTTTGCTTATTAATTGCTCCTTGAATATTGAACTTTCCAAACAGTCTTTCAAATTTCGAGTTTTACCTCTATCGATTATCTTATATTAATTTTGCAATAAAAAATTATTTTTACCAATTCGAAAATTATTGATTACAAAATACATTTTTTCAACATTTACACGCTTTTTGAATAATTCATTTTCTAACATCGACATTAATATTATTATTTACAAAACCAATTAATTATTAGAAATTAATCAGCAATTTGGAAAATAATTAAGAAATTAAAAACTTGTTAAAAAAATACGGATATGCTTTGTTAATTAATATTCAAAATTTCCCATATGATATGGAAATTGAAATAAATTTGCACATCTTGCGAGATAAATGATTTAAAAAATTTTCTCAATATGTACATCACCTCAGGATTAAGTAATCAAAAACTTATAAAATATCCAGTTTTTTTTCAAACCGGTTTTCATTGTACACAATTAAGATAAGACGAACCTTTTCTTTTTCAAGTTGAAAACTTACAATTGAACAATTTTCCTTGACAATCGTTTGAAAATTGTTAAAATGTATAATTTTTACCGGGGGGGGGGGGACTCGAAACTTGAAAATGACTATTTTCGGGTAGTTAATTTGCAAACATAATTGAAATGTCATAAACATTTAAATTTTAATACATGACTTTGTAAAAATCTGGTTTATCGAGACTTTGCAACACCAAAGTAAACGGTAATAATCAGTGTAAATATTGTGAGTGGGATTATCTATCCTGAAGATTGTATCGGTTGAGAAGCAAGACAATCAACAGATTCTAGATACTATAAAGTGAAGATTATTGTTTCCGTGTGAAGTACCAAAATTATTTATTTTTTTTTACTAAACAGTTTTTATCCAAAAGTTTTCCACTCAACTAATCTCGAGTGTGAAAAAAAAATGATTCCAAGATTAATAAATTGAAACATAAATTTGCATATATACTTTAGAAATAAATTGATGAAAATATTATCAAAATTATTAAATAGCAATAGAAATGATAAATTATTCTATTTAAAATCTCCCCATATTTTAAAATCGAATTATTGATTAATTTTTTGATTTTTACAAATGAAATTTTTAATCTCCTTGATATAAAATATGGGAAAAATGATTCTCTAGTTGGATATACTTGACAGTGGTGAGTCTTGTAAATTGGAGAATTTTCCTTTGTTTAAAAGAGTCTATATTTATTTACCCACGTTTGTCGATATACTCACACGCACTTGTCCTTATTAATAGAGACAGTGCAACATTGGAGGAATCATGAATTAGTTCTCCATTGATACTCGTGCATGTAACATTGCATTTACTCCTACTCGTAAAAAAACGCGATGGTGATATTTATAAAAATTTGAAAAAAACAATTTTTCCAAAATCCCAATCAACTAAATTAATTTTTTTTTATTTATTCTTAATATTGAAAAATAGTATTTTTTTCTTGTAAATTGTAAACAATCAGAAAAGAGTGTTAATCAGTCACCATGTGCACATCTGCTTACTATTAGACTATTTTTACGAGCTCAGCGTCATGATTAATGCAGAAGCTTGATAAATATGAAGGATTTTTTTATCACCAATGTACTTATTCGATCTTTTCTGTTTTTTTTTCTTTCAAATAATTTTATACAAAAAAATTTCAAACTTGAAATTGAATAAATGAAATTAATATTAATGATTTTATATCTAAATTAATAGTTGATATAATATAACAATGAATTAAAAAAAATCTTTTAATTTTAATTGCAATTATTTACACAAATAAAAAATTTTTTCAATTTTTCAATGTTTCTTTTGAATTTAGTTTATGTCTTTTTATAAATTAGTTTCGCAAGAGTGCATGAAAAATTTTATATGATTCATAAATTCGTGACTCACAATCTCGCAGTGCTATTATATTTTTGATTTATTATCAAATTTTAAAACGTCCCTTGTAAACTTTGTTTTTCTTTTTTTTTTGGTAAAAAATGAATTACAATTAAGGATTTCCTACTTCCAAATTGTTTTCCATTTCCATTAAATATTTCAAATGATTGCGGTTGAGTTATGTAATAAAACAATAAAAACAAAAATATTACGTTCGTTAAATTATTCTCAACTTGGCATTCTTCGTTTTTGTTCTCGTTTGTCAAGTTGAAATGATCGTTTTGTAAGTGAAGTAAAACTATAAAAAAAAATTTTTATTTTACAATCATTTTGTACGAATGAATTTTCTTTTCATGTTTAAATAAATAAAGTTTCTTTAAAAAAATTTTTTTAAAGTGAATATTACAATTTATTTAATATTTATTAAATAACTCAACAATCAAATCAAAATATTAATTTAAAATACAAAAAAATATGCAATATTAAAATAAAAACGAAAAAATTTCCAAATTAATGAGCGTGAATGAAATGTAATTTTTCTAACAAGCAAAATACAGCTAAAGTTAATTAAATCATCTCTCATTAACACAAAATAAGCCTTGGATGAAAACGTGCGTTCAATTATGAATATTTTTCAACAACTGTCACAAGACTGTCACAATAATGATAAGACAATATGCGCTCTTATAAATAATAAATTTTAAATGTACATTAAACTTGCTGAATCGTTCGACTTAAAATAACCGAAGGTGATTTAATAAAATGTCAGTAATCCATATCAGACTTTCATTCACAACGTACTCTCAATCACCATATAACACACCTTTTTCAAAATTGATTAACGTTCCTGAGGTTTCAATCTTTCAAGAATATTTTTTTTTCAAAAAGTATTTTAAAGTTTCAAAAAAAAAATGCACTGGCACTGCCAATGATATTTGAAACGATTAAAAACTTTTTGTAAATATTAAAATCCTCCTTTCTTCCCAATCTTTAATTATTTTTCAATTTTTTTTACAATATAAAGAAGAGAACATTAAAATTGTTACGCACATAAAAAAATAATTCTTTAACTGTTGCTATTTTCGAAGGATTGTTTTTTTTCCCCTAAATTGAGTGAGTGGAAAAAAAAGTAAAGCCATCAAGTGGACAGCAAAAAAAAAAAGAAAAGAAAAAAGTGATGCCGGAATCAAGAAATCGAACGTTATTGTCTGAATTATATTTATATTTAAGAAAACATAACAATGGAGTGGACTTGGTGGAAGGATTGGTGGCGGTTAAGAAAGTGGCGTCATCGAAATAATAGTGCAAGTTCGGCATCTGCAACAGATGACGAGGATATCGAGGATTACAACGCATGCTGCTACTGTGATGAATGTTTCGTACGTTAAAAAAACAGAAAACAAAAAAATAATAACAAAACAAATTTTTTAAATCAATATAATATGAATTACATTCATCAGTCAAGTGTCAAGAAATAATCGACAAAATGTTCTCATCTTTTTTTTCTCACAATAGCTTTCCGCGATATATTTACCAATAAACATGCTTTCTGTTTGAAAAAAAATTGTATCTGTTTTGTTTTGGAATTAAACCAAATTGGCAAATTTAAAACTCGATTCTTCTGTCATCCTGATGTAAATTCAAAATTTTTTCTTCTCGAAAACTATAATAAATTTTTACCAAAATTCAAATCGGAAAAAAATTGCAGTTAAATTCATCAGGACGTCAGTATGTAAATGTGTGAAAAATAAATTTTATGTAACCGTGTTCGCAGTTTAATTCACGCTAAAATTGCACAGTGTCCGCTATTAATAAAAAAAAAAAAAAAAAAAAAAAATTAACAATTGTAATGAAAACAAAAGCGGAAAAATTGCATAATGTGTGTTTGGCATCGCTAATAGTTTAGATGCTTTTCACGTGTGTTTTTATGTGTTTGTGTGTTTGTATAAAACTAAAATCAGCATGCTTGTAAAATCTTTTGACTAGCGTAAGCTTCCCGGCTGCGTGCGTCTCTAAATTTAGAGATGTTTTTTGGATAGAGGTGTATATTTTAGTAATGACATTTACTCTTTGTTTGTATCCAGCCTCAGAAATGCTGGTATGTCACCTGCCAATTGATTTTACTTTTAATACCTGACATAGAGATTTTTAAACATCACAATACGTCTCTCAGGCGTGTTCGAGAGCGGAGGGGATTGCGAAAATTTTCGCCTGTTTCAACTTTTATCGAATCTGCTTTTGTAATATACGATTTTAGAGCTGATACAAAATGCCCGTCACTTGGCAAAATTATTTCTCTAACGCAATAGAAAATTAGTTGCTCGGAATAACATCTTTGAGTTAAATGTCAAGAAAATAGCATTTTTAGTGTCGCGGAAAATTGCTTTTTATCTCAACATTATAATTTACGAATTTCTATTCATTTGTTACAACATTAATTGATAATCTATTTTAAATTCTCTTTACATTCTATTTTTATAATTTCATTTACATTGATTTTTCTTGTTATACATGAACTATGTTTGGCAAGCGAAAACAAATTTTCGAGAATGACATTCAAAGAATTCGATTTATTTTGTAGAAAATTTATCAAATTTTTCTTTCTTTTCTTTTTTAATTTTATATTCGTGTTCCTAACATTTTTTATTCATTCTTCAAATGGAATTTTCGATTTTTTCATTCTCACAAGGATATTTCAGTTGTTTTCGTCAATTATTTGTGTTGGTATAATTTTTCTTTTTTTCACATTTTTCTTGTTCTTGAAAATTGTGTTAAATTGAAATTAATGTCGCTTGACATTTTTTTTTCCCGATAAATTTTCCAAAGAATTCGGAAAAAAATTTCTCATCGCTTTAAAAAGTTCTGATGGTTAAGAGATTTAATTAATCTGTCACACCATCTTGTCAATTATATCACTCGTATTTTACGTGCAATTCCATTTGGCCTTCATTCTTTTAATGTCTCTCTTATATTGAAAGTGCACTTACATTTCACTGTAAATTACTTTCAATCTAAGGACAATGCCAAAAATTTGTCTAAAATTAATAATTTCAAAAAAATCGTATTTTCGAATTTTTCAATTTTTCAATTTTTTTTTTGTAAAATTGATCCTCTTAATTTAATAATTTAATTGAAATTCGATTAAGAATGTTGATAATAATTTTAATAATAAAAATCATTATTACATTTTTAGTAAAATTGGTAAAATTTAAGACATTTTTCAAGAATTCAAAGAAATTTTGAAACTCAACCAATTTTCTTCAATTAAAATCACGATCAACAGGACGATCGCGAAAGAATTTTGCTTATTTTCCTCAAAGAAATTCAATAATTGTCTAATAAAAAAATATTTTTTATTAATTACAGGGCGAACTGTCGGACGGGTGTGTTAGTGAAGATGGTTGCCTTCAGGGCGATCTCGAGGGTGAGGGGAAGCAAGTTTTGGTGGGAATATGTGCTATGGCCAAAAAATCTCAAAGTAAACCAATGAAGGAAATTTTAACTCGCCTGGAGGAATTTGAATACATCAAAATTGTTGTTTTTGCTGAAGACGTTATTTTAAAGGTAAAAATAAAATTACAATAAAAAGAAAATAAGTAGAAAATTTTTAATTATTGTTAATTATTTTTGTTCCCTTTTTCAGGAACCTGTAGAAAATTGGCCTATCGTAGACTGTTTAATCAGCTTCCACAGCAAGGGCTTCCCCTTGGAAAAAGCTATTAGTTACGCTAATCTTAGAAATCCTTTCATAATAAATAATCTTCCCATGCAATATGATATTCAGGTAATAATATAAAATAATCATTTTTTGAAGAAATTTGCCAAATAAAATATTAAAAATTTGTTTTTTAATATTCTAGGATCGCAGAAGGGTTTACGCCATTTTGGAGAGTGAAGGCATCGAAATACCTCGATATGCAGTTCTCGATAGAGATTCTCCTGATCCAAAACGTAAATAATAAAATTGAAGAATTATTTAAATAATATTCACACCTACATTTTTAGAAATAATTGGAAAAAATTTGAAAATTACAGATCATGAATTGGTTGAATCTGAAGATCATGTGGAAGTTAATGGGGTTACATTCAATAAACCCTTTGTAGAGAAACCAGTGTCTGCCGAGGATCACAACATTTACATTTATTATCCAACCTCGGCAGGTGGAGGAAGTCAAAGATTATTTAGAAAGGTATTACCATTTTTATCAACTTGGACTACTTTCTTTATCCACTTGAGTAAAAAAAATTCGATTGAATATTATTATCTTAAAATCTTACTTAATTCCATATCAGTAATATGTTTTATCGATTCGATAAAGAATAAAATTCGATCTAAATTTAATTTAGATAATGAATTCAATTTTTGATATTATTAATTACTATTAATTATTATTAATTACAATCAATTACTATTACTACATACACTGAAAAAAATTTATTTGCTTCAAATAACCGATAACTTGTCTATTATCAAATAAATATTTATTTCTATCAAATAAATTTCATTTGAGTCAATTAAAAGATTTTAAGAACAATGAATAATAATGTAATAATTTGAAATAATTACAGATAGGAAGTCGCAGTAGTGTATATTCGTTAGAATCTCGAGTTCGCAAGACTGGATCGTATATTTATGAGGATTTTATGCCCACCGATGGTACTGATGTCAAAGTTTACACAGTTGGGCCAGATTATGCACACGCTGAGGCCAGAAAAAGTCCAGCTCTCGATGGAAAAGTCGAGAGAGATTCCGAGGGCAAGGAAATTCGCTATCCAGTTATTTTGAGCAATGTGGAAAAACTCATCAGCAGAAAAGTTTGTTTGGCTTTTAAACAAACAGTCTGTGGATTTGATCTCCTCAGGTAAATAAAAAGAAATATATTCTTTAATTCTTCATTTCTTTTTTTAACAAATTTATTCCCCAAAATTGAATATTTTTTCATCTAATTTCAGAGCTAATGGAAAATCATTTGTCTGTGACGTAAATGGCTTCAGTTTTGTGAAGAATTCAAATAAATATTACGACGATTGTGCAAAAATATTGGGGAATATGATTCTTCGAGAACTTGCGCCTACATTACACATTCCTTGGAGTGTTCCATTTCAATTGGACGATCCACCAATTGTTCCTACAACTTTTGGCAAAATGTAAATTTAATTATTCGTTATTAATTAGTAATTTGAAAAATCCACTCATTTAAAAAGAAGATTTTTTTTCATCATTTTTCAAAATTATCGAAAAAATTTGAACTATTTACAATTGTAAAAATTGAATATAATTAATATTTTAAAGGATGGAATTGCGTTGTGTGGTGGCAGTGATTAGACATGGCGATAGAACCCCTAAGCAAAAAATGAAAGTCGAAGTTCGACATCCAAAGTGAGTAATTTGAATTTAAGTGAAACAAAAATTTTTACAAGGAAAATAATTTTTCATTTTATTTTTATGACAGATTTTTTGAAATATTTGCCAAATACGATGGTTATAAACACGGTCACGTGAAATTAAAACGGCCTAAGCAATTACAAGAAATTTTGGACACAGCTCGAAGTTTATTGGCTGAAATACAGCATCGAGCGGCCAGTCCTGAACTTGAGGAAAAACAGGGAAAACTCGAGCAATTAAAGAACGTATTAGAAATGTACGTATAGTTGAAAATATTCCCTTTTTAAATTTTCTACAAAGTTGATAAATATTAAAAAAAATATTTTCCCTATTTTTTCAGGTACGGTCATTTTTCAGGGATAAATCGCAAAGTACAAATGAAATACCAACCACGAGGAAGGCCAAGAGGTAGTTCCTCGGATGATGGTAGTGGTATAATTCGAAGTTTGTTGAGAGCTTTATTTACTGAATATTTTTTTTAGAACAGTTGAAATATATATTATTCAAATTGGCGAATTTGGTATAAAAAATTTAAGACACAACTTTTTTTCCAGATCGACTAGGAGAACCGTCTTTGGTTTTGATTTTAAAATGGGGAGGCGAATTAACGCCAGCTGGTAGAATTCAAGCTGAGGAATTGGGTCGAATATTTCGCTGCATGTATCCTGGCGGTCAAGGTAGACATCTTAGTGGTTCGTATCTTTTGTTCTTTTGCTCGTTTTCTTGCTGGCAGATAATTTTTTTTTTTTTTTTTTAACAAACAAAAGAATTGTTTTTATAAAATTTTGATTTCAAACATACTTGGCTCGACGACTATGGACAAGTAAAACGACTAAAATTTATTCAGTCTCTATTACTGTCAAAGAATTATCAATAATAATAATTGGTGTTAATTCTTATTATGTTTCGTCGAGAGGAGAAAAATCCGAATCATGTCTTTCTAATTAACACATGGAAAATTTTTTCTCTCTCTCTCTCTATCCCTCTTTTCTAATTGCATCGTCTGAATCTTCAAACTTGTAAAAGAATATTTTAATATTTAAAAGTTGTTAAATATTATTCCATTTGTATTTTCTTTTTCCTAAATTTTAATAATATCTTATTGTTTTATTTTCATTGACAATTAAATTTTTGTAGAACCATTCACTAAATATTTGTTTTTACTATTGAATTGGTGTGATTCATAGATAATTTTAAATATTATTTCAGAGGATGACACTGAGATGTTACCAAATCACGGTAACTTTTACTTTGAATGGACGCTTTTTAGTAGCTGTAGATAAATGTCTGCAACAATTTCACATACTAGAAATTGAAGAAATTTTCAACCATCTTTAATATTTAAAATTAATATTTATTATCCTAATAAACAGAAATAATTTTGTTCCTTTTGTGCAGAAGAATGTTTACTTAAAACTTTTGTTTTTATAAAATGTATCAAAAATTAAAAAAAAAAAAATTTCGTTAGTGGTCGATTTTATTTTACAATTTTTAAAAATATTTTTTCAGTTTCTTTCAGCTTCTTAAATTTGAAAAAAAGTTGTACGAAAGCAAACTGATCACATATTAAGATCAGATCCAAAAAAGTGTTTAATGTTTAATTAGCAAAGTCAGAAATAAAAAAGTCTTCTACTATTTGATAAAACAATTTCAATTTTTCAATCTGACCACGCTAAAGTAGTTCAATGTGTCCATTTTATTAATTCTCCAAATGCTTGCTGTTCGTGTATTAGTGTGACTGTTTTTTTTCCCAATAACATTTTTTCTAATTGTATTAATTAAATATTTTACTAGCAATTAAGTATCAATCATATCCTCATATTTTGTAAATTCATAAATTAAACATAATGTCATGATTCATTATTTAAATGTTAAAATCTAATCTTCAGTCACATCATATACATTAATAACAAAAATTTAATTAAATTAATAATTCAGTTAATTTAATTAACAACTACTTTAAATTAAACACTTTAATTTTTTTTTTAAATGAAAATTAATTTAGGAAAATCATTCACGATTCGTAGGATTATTATCGAGGTATATAAAAATCATTTACGATTCCCAGGATTTGTAAAGTATTTTAAAAATTTGCTAAATTAGAAAAATCATTCACTATCGTCCATTCATTACAAAGTGTCGTTCTAGAAATTCAATAGAAACACAAACAGTGCACAAATAATTAATTAATAATTTAGAATAATCGGCACACAAAAAATTCGTAAAAAAAAATTGTGTCGCAAAAAATTAAAACTGCAGCAAGCACTTTTTATGTACCTGCAAATAAATTTTTTTTTTCATAAAATTAATTTTATTCAGGTGAATATGCCGGTGCGCAGGGACTTGGTCTCCTTAGATTACATTCAACATTCCGACACGATTTGAAAATTTACGCTAGTGATGAGGGTAGAGTACAAATGACTGCAGCGGCTTTTGCTAAAGGATTACTCGCCCTAGAAGGAGAACTTACTCCAATTTTGGTGCAAATGGTAAAGAGTGCAAACACCAACGGATTATTGGATAATGATTGCGATAGTAGCAAATATCAGAACATGTAAGTTCAAATTTTCAAATTATTCGAAAAATATTTCCACTTTGATTTTTATTGACACTATTATAAATTTATAACAGTATAAATAATATATCGAAATGAATTATTATTTTTAGGGTAAAAACCCGTTTGCATGAATTACTGCAACAAGATAAAGAATTCACTCGTGAAGATAGAGAAGAAATAAATCCTAGCAATGCTCTTAGTATAAATGCCGCATTAGATTTTGTCAAGAATCCTGTAAAATGTTGTCAACACGTTCAGACTCTCATTCAAAAGCTAATGGATATTGTTAGAATTAAGAAAGACGATCCTAAAACAAAAGGTTTGAATATAATTTTTTTTAAGGATTTTATTTTATTTTACGATTATTAGTAGTTTAAATCATTAGGATTTAATGTTACTAATAATATAATATCGTAAAAATAAGGAATTTTTATCAAATTTATTGTATTTCTTTTTAGATGCTATTCTTTATCACGGCGAAACTTGGGAATTGATGGGTCGACGTTGGGGGAAAATTGAGAAAGATTTTTGTACAAAGCACAAGCGATTTGACATTTCAAAAATTCCAGACATTTACGACTGTATTAAGTATGATTTGCAGCACAACAATCACACTTTGCAGTTCGAACAAGCCGAGGAATTGTACATTTATGCTAAATATCTCGCCGACATTGTTATACCTCAGGTACTTATTGATTGATTGATTAACAATTGAATTGATTGACAATTTAAAAAAATGGCTTGCTTGTAATAACTTCACTTTGTCAATATCTAAACTAATTGTAATTTTTTCCAGGAATATGGATTGACAGTACAAGAAAAATTGACTATTGGTCAAGGAATTTGCACTCCACTTTTAAAGAAAATCAGGGCTGATCTTCAGCGAAATATTGAAGAGTCTGGCGAAGAATCTGTCAACAGACTAAATCCCAGGTACCAAATCATTAAACAAATTTAAATTTATATTTATATTTAATATTTACTATTAATATTTAATATTTATATTTAAAATTTATATTTATATTAAATATTTAATATACAATGCAATATAGGAATATAAAATACAAAACAATATAATTTATAAATAAATGTTATTTTGCAGATATTCTCATGGTGTTTCGAGTCCAGGACGACACGTGAGGACGAGGCTCTATTTTACCAGCGAAAGTCACGTTCATTCTTTACTGACAGTCCTACGTTACGGAGGTTTGCTCGATGTGAGTTTAAATGAAGAAAAAAAATTATTTCTTTTAAAATTGGTTTCATTGGAAACTAAATTGGAAAACTAAATTCACCAATTTCAAAAGGAGATGAAAATTGAATTATCAAAAAAAATTTTAGGTGGTGAAGGACGAACAATGGAGGCGAGCAATGGAATACGTTAGCATGGTTTCGGAATTAAATTACATGTCACAGATTGTCGTAATGCTTTACGAGGATCCAACCAAGGATCCATGCAGTGAAGAACGATTTCATGTTGAATTGCATTTTAGTCCGGGTGTCAATTGTTGTGTACAGAAAAATCTCCCCCCTGGTCCAGGATTTAGGCCACATTCTCGCAATGAAAGTAGCCACAATCTTGTAAGAAAACTGAAATTGGTACTTATTATTTTGATTTTATTTCTACTATTGCCTAAGGTTTCCCTAACAGACTCTTCTAACAACTTCTGGAAAAGGACATAATTTTTCATTTTTCTATTAATCACCTAACATTATTAATTTTCATTACAATTATATTTTCCTAGTAATATTTATTATTTTATCAAACGATCGTAAATTAATTTTCCAATTTTTTTCCACTTCCTAGTTACATTTAGTTTCTTTAAATATTTTCCCACCATTTTTGATTGATTAATTTTTGTTATTCTTAGGGTGAAACAAGTTCAAATCAGGATAATGCATCGCAATGCAGTACTCGAATTGAGGAAGAAGATTCCGAATTGGGAGTTTTGGATGATGATTCAGCAAATAATGAACATCACTGCGTGAGTGTTAAAACTTAATGAAATCGAATTTTATTTTAAGAAGGATTTAATTTTGGTAATGTAAAAATATTTTTTACAGAATGTAACACCACCGTTGATGGAAATCGATTCTGTTGATTCAAATTTGGATAGTCCGACAACTGCAAGTAGAAACATAGATATGATGGATTTGGATGCCTCTTTAATGGATGAACCATACGACAGTGGCTTTTTGCAAAGTTCAGCACCAATTCCAATCAGGTTTCAATTTCTAATCTTTGGAAAAATAATTTTTCAGATAAAATCAACAATTTAGTGAATTTAAATTCGAAGAGAAAAATAAGAATAGTGGTAAAATTGAAATTTTATTTCTTTCAGCGCCCGAACAGTTGCGGGTCATGAAGCGGCGAGATTAGGCAGTCAATTGGCAGCGAGTCAGCGACAAAGAAGAGAAAGAGAAGCGGGTGTAATTTGTGAACCACGAGCTCGTAGTTACGATCATCAGAGACAGGAGAAACCCGAAAAAAGTAAGTTTTTCCTTTTCAATATTATTCAGAAAAACAGAAAAATAATAAATTCGAAATTAGCCACAATATTCCTATATCAATGTAAATATTCAAATTTATCACAAGATAAAATGATAATAGAAAATTCTTTCTCTCCATTAATCCCCGCCCCAAAAAAAATGAGAAATAATTTCCAATTCTTCATAGATGCATTAAATACAAAGTAAAAAGCATGCGTAAAACTGAGAATGGGATGTCCTTTTGATTTTAGTTTTTACACAATTTCTTTTTCAATTGCATGCTCTTATCTTCGGGATTATTTGGGGGTTTTTCTTTTTGTCACAAAACATTTCGATTGTTTACTGAAAAAATGGCTCTACAATTCAGTAAAAATATTTTTAACTAACATTCCCACTAGAATATTCGTATAAATTAAAATTATTATTGTCAGTATTTCTCTCTTTTTTACTACTGACACCCACAGAAAAATTTTTTTTTAATTTTCCAGCTCTTGATTTACATAATAAATTTTATAATAATTGTTGTATTAAATTATTTGTAATAAGAATTTATTTAATTTCAACAATAGTTTCAGTATAATTTTTATTGTTAATTGTTACAATTTATTGGATTTGGAAATTTTTGAATTAGAGAATGGGTATTTATTTTTTTTTGAATTTTCGGTGTCTTGTCTATGAAATTGTCAAGAGCATGGCTCGCGAAATAATATATGAAATTTCTGTTTATTATTAAAAAAAAAAGAAAATTGTTAGTGTCGATGCTGAATGAGTATTGAAAATGTCTGCATAACAAAGTGTCAAAATGTTCTGTGTTTTCGTGTCTTTTCTTGTAGCTGCGGACAAGCTGCAGTATCAGAGCTTGGACGCGGTCAACAAAGAAGGTATGTCCCTTTGTTCATTTCTCAAAATAGAAAGAATTAAAAAAAAATGTATCATTTTTTTCTCAAATTTTACTTTTAAATTCTATTAGCTATTTTTTCCCATTCCCGATACTTTTGAAATACTTTCAAAATTCAATTATTTAACAACATTTGCCTTCAGAGAGCCATCTTTTCTCTTGAAGAAATTTTCCCTAAGATGACAAAAAAAAGAAAATTTTTTAAATACGTAGAAAAAACGTAGAAATGTCTTGCAATATGCTACTGCACTGCGGACCTTTCTCTTTCTTAATTCACATTAAACTATTAGAATTTTTGCACCGTCTATTAATTCGCAAAAATTCATCCTTTTTTATATTTTCTACCTACAATTTTTTTCTTTCTCTTTAAAAAAGGAATTTTAAAACTTAAACTTATTCAAATAAATTGAAAAGAAATCCCGATAAAAAATATTAAAAAAATAACACTTGAAAACTAGACAAAAGAAAATGTCCTTTTATTGGTTGTCTTTTTTGGGTAAAACTTTGCAAAAAAAAAACTGTCTTGCTTCAATATGTTTGTGCATTTTGTATTTTTTATATATTTCTGGATCCTTTCTCTATATCAAAAAAGGATACATTTGTGCTTTGATTTATGAGTAATTTTGAAAGAATATAGAAATTTCAGTCTTGACTTATTTCTCAAAATGAAAAAAAATGATAAATTTCCTCTTACTTTTAAAATTTGTTTTCCAATGATTTTCATTTTTAATCTACAAAATACTTATACATTTTCTACATACAGACATTTCAGACTGACAGAAATTTAAACTGCGTGTTAAAAAGAAGAATCATTTGAAAAACAATTAATTTGTTAATTATATTATTGTAATTAATAGAATATTGCTTAATTTTGTGTACAATGGAAAATCGAGTGTGGATCAACTGCGAAAGGCAGATCAGTTGAAATAACTCTTTGCTCTGTGATAGTTGTGCGTGTGGAAGCCAACTAATTTCAACGGACGATTGTTTGGATCACAAAAGAAAAAGTAATCTGTGATCCATTCAGTCATCTTCCTATATCCCCCTTTCCCTGAAACTGAGTAATTCCAGTTCGTTTATATACAAAGAAATACTTTCATTTCCCACATTTAACGAAAACATTTAATTCCCACAATAATTGTTGCCTATGTTACAACAATTGTAGAATTAATTGTTCACTACGTCTTTTATATATATATATATATAAATGTTGTTCAATAGTAACATCAGAATTATTCTTATTTAATGTTTAGTATACTTTAACATCCAAAACATTTTTTTCCATTTTGTATTAGAAAATTTTTCTAATTTATTTTTTGACCAGTTTATCCTCCTCAAAAATGAGCTATGGCTTCCTAATAATTTTTCAACTGAAATATTCCTCATTAAATATAAAGATTAAAATTTTTTTTTTTTTATAAAAATTGAGAATTTTCAAATACCTTCTCAAATTTTAAAATAGAGATCAAAATTTCCAAATTGAAATTTAAACTTGCATCATTTTCAAATAATAGAATTTTTTAGAATCGAAGCAAATAGAAGAGAAAATGAAATTTTTTTTTCCGACATAAAACAAATTAAGGAGACTTGAAGTTTCCTGAATTTTTATTTAACACAAAACTTTGATTTTATCAGAAACCAAATTCAATATCGTTTTCACAAAAAAAAAAAAAACAAGAATAATTTAATTGAAAATTGTATTAAACAGAAATTTGGGAAAAATTCAAGTATTCCTATTACCCATTACCATACACGTCAGTAATGTTTCAGTATTCCATTTTTATACCTTTTAGCTATGTTAATAGCATGGCTGCATCTGTGTTTCTTTGTGCTTTAACAGTCTCATGTATTTAACAGCTTTTTACACTGACACTATTCAAAATTCACGATAATTAGCATTGAAGTCTCAAAATTACAAAATTACTTTCTCATTATTATTTTTTTTGGCGTAAATTTTAAATTTTTTCAAAATTTACCACTAGGTAAGTAAAAAAATTGAGTTTTTGCGTTCTGTGTAATTATCGTTTAATATTTTGTACAGTTGGCTTTTGCTGTATAAAATTGCTTTCAAGGCAGACTCAAACTAACTAATTACTAAGACAATTAATTCGAGTCAAATAGTCGATTTGAATTATCTGTCTCGAATAATTTTTTTTATCCAGTATAGCTTCAGTGATGTCTGTCACAAAATGTAAATTTTTGTGTAACTGTAATTATTTAATTTTTTTCCGCATCAAAATTTACATCAAGTTTAAAAAGTCAAATAAGAATCTTTAATTATAATTATTTGTCTCATTTGAGTTAATTTTTCACGAGAAAAATAAAAAATGTGTCAGTTTTTTAGTAGTAAAAAATAGAGAATCAATTAGGTACATGATTGGTATGTTTGGTGATGGGTTTTTAATTAGTAATCTTTTTCTTTTCTTTTTCTTTCTTTTCCCTTTTCCTTTTATCTCGTTGCAAAATCCAATTCTCACTTCGCTAAACACTCCCTGCGACATTGAATGGAAAAAAAATTGAAAATGTCTTGAAAAATGGTGAAAACTAGCTGAAAATTCCTCTAGTTTGAATGTGCCAATATGTCTCGGAAAGCCAGTGTGTCTTGCACACTCAATCAGCTCTCCTGACTTGCCTATCCCAATTCTAGAGGTGCCTAATGATCCACCAAGTCCCATTATTACTTTGCATAGCACTCCTCTAGCTTCGCCCACTACCAACATATCTTCAGCTGATGATATTTACGAATCAATTATTCTTAATGACACCTATGATCTCACAGCACAATATTTACTGCCTAAGAAATATGGTCGATCACACTCGGAAATGATTCTACCAAACATTGAAGTCAACGGTGAGTTAAATCAATTTCCAACATCCAGTGATGTCACACAATTTAATCCCGAACCAGTATCTCTAGCAGAAACCAAATGTCCCCTAAAATCTATAGTCTTATTAACAAATGAAACTCCAAAACTCGATTCCTCCACTAACATTGGAACTTTGGAATCTAAAAGATCCCGTTCACCCTATCTCGAAGTGGATAACAGAAGAACGCAGAATCAAA
Source organism: Leptopilina clavipes (assembly GCA_001855655.1). Lineage (NCBI taxonomy): Eukaryota > Metazoa > Arthropoda > Insecta > Hymenoptera > Figitidae > Leptopilina > Leptopilina clavipes. The sequence goes on along the minus strand of JUFY01028968.1, from coordinate 59,219 downwards.
CTAAAAGATCACGATCCCTGTCACCATGTCCTCCGAATTGTTTGTGTTATAACTGCAACGTGTCAAAACTAATAAAACAAAGTTTAGATCTTTCCCCATCAGAGAGATCAAATTTCAACACCTATTTTGTACGATCACTGTCGCATAAATTTTACAACTGTTCCTGTTATTCACTCTCATCGGAGGTGCATAAATCCTTGTATGACTCATGGCAAGCGTCATTGTGTCATCAGAAAAAATCATCAAGAACTGATGAACCAGATTCGCTACAGACAATGTATTTCGAATGTCGATGTAAACGATTTCAAAGACAAGTGAAAAATAAAACAATGATGAAAAGGCAAAGTAATGATAATTTTTCCGAAGGGCAGAGTCTTGAGAGAGTGACTAACAAATGGATGAGACTTAATGGCAGACCAGAGACAATGTGCAAATTCACAAGATCAATGTCATGTCCAAATGTGGGAGTGGATTTTAACACGGCTTCAAACTCTTGTTACCTAAATTCCAGTCGTTCATTAGATTCACTGCATCCATTGTGCCTCATTTGTTCCCATGTCTTTCACAAAGCTCATAGCTCATTAGATTTAGAATTAGATGATGATCAGCCTGGCTTCAAATGTACTACTGCGCATTGTAACAAAATCTTTTCTCATAATTCTCACCATTACTTAAAATATCACCAAACTTCCAAAAGTCCAAAAATTATACCTCTCCCAAAACTCCAGCATCAGAGGTCCTTCTCATCTCCAGACACTCGACCTTCAATCATTGAACCTGACCCTACCTGCACAGCAAGGCGCCACCGTCACAGTATCTCTGGACAGATGAGTTATTTCAAGCTGTTGGGATACAACGTTAGTAAGAAACTCACTGGATCAGCCAACAGCCTATTCAGCACTGCTGTCATTAGCGGTTCCTCCAGCGCTCCCAATCTCAAGGACATGATACCAGCGCATGCTTCTGCTGTTGCCGGTGAGTTCCCTTTATTTATTTACATTTCTGCTCCTAAAAAAACTAGCACCTAAAAAACCGTTCTTACGAAACCTAGACCGTCAACTATTTTTGATTTTTTGTCAAGAAGCCTTTTTTAGACTCTGTTGGAAGCATTCCTTAGCTTCCGTAGCCAAATTTTGCTTTTTCTTCAAAATGTCAAAAAATTAAAATTAATAAGTAATGGAACTGAGAGAGGTGTCACTAATTTTATGAAAAAGATTAAATGGTTGCTAGTTTCTAAAAATAGGATAAAGATTAAGGAAACATTTAATTTTCAGCTATAGAAGGATTCGGTGGAGTGCCACCAATAAGATCGCTGGAAACTTTACACAATGCCTTGTCATTACGACAGTTGGACGGATTTTTGGAAATAATGACGAGCGCACCTTTATTCCGCACTCCAGCATCGTCACCACCGAAAATCCCATCGCCCGGTGGAACCATTAATCAATCAATGGTTCCCCATCTCAACATTCGAGATATCAATCGCGAGTACCACTCTTCCGACTCGGAAGCTGTCAGGTACCGTAAGATATTTAAACAAATTAATCAGTGAGTATCTATTGCTTTTTTCTCTCCTATTTCTTTTTTTTTCTAACTTTCGTTCAGATTTATTTCAGTTCATATCAAAAAGAAAGGTAAAATATTGTTGGGTTCGGGGTTTAATTTTTTGGTGTGAAGAGTATTAAAAATTAGATTATATATTTCTGTTTCTAACTTAATTTTTCTGCGATTTTGAAAAGTCAATTTTAGTGATGTATGAAGGAATTTTGATGAAAATTATTTGTTCGATAGATACATAACACCGTCGCCACTACAATATAAGACAGAAACAGATAACGATACTATTGATATCAGAAGTCAGATCTCGCCAACGAGTCCAAACAGTAAGATTACGTAAAACTATTTATCAGTTTTAAGACGTCACCTGTTATCTTAAGAATCAAAAACAAATTTAAATTTTCGTTTCCCTTTTCTTAAATAGGCGCTGGATGGAGTAGTGAACCACAATCATTTTTATCCTCTGAACCTTCATCTCCAGCTCCAACATCCGCTGGAGAGAGCAGTATGTCAATCAGTTTAATAAGCATCGACGGGTAAGTGAATAAGTACCAAAAAAAAAAGTTAAAGGAAAACAAAAGGAAAATTTAATTTCCTTTGTAACTAAATTTTAGAACTCAGCCACAAAATTCAGGTGCAAAATTCACAACACCTCGTCTTGACCTTGATTTCCATGATTTTTGTGTAACTATCGATAAAGATAATCGAGAGAGTAGAGGCAGTGTATCTTATACTGATTACTACAGTAATGAAGACGGACAAATTCGAAGAAGTGGAAACGGAAGTAATTTTCCACATATACAAGCTCCAGTTTGTAACGATGACTTAACAGATAACAACGAAATTTTAGACGACGAAGAAGATTATACATTAACATTAAGACAGAGCGAAGAACAAAAGAAACAGGATCTCAAGTCGATATTCGAACAAACGGACAATCCTGGCAGTAAATCGAGTAATTTCAAAAGAATCGGAAGGTACCGGCAACACTTCTGTCAAAATCTTTTCTTTTTTTCTTTTTCCTATACTCTGAAAGTGAATTCTGTTTTAGGTTTCGAGTCGAAAGTATGGAAATAACAGACGAGGACGTAAGAATAAAAGAATCGTGGTCCCTCAGTTCGAGTTATACTTCTGATAAAAGTAGAACGAATTTTCTTCAACGATCAGAATCGGAGGTTTGTGATAAAAATATATCATCATCATCATCGGATTATAAAAAAGATACGTCATTTTTGAAGAGTCTTAAAAATATCAGCAGTACATCTACATCAGCAAAGAAGAAGCAATTTCTACGTTCGCAAAGTGTTTCTAATCCAAAATTTGAAAGTTCCAAACAAGATTTGCGTCTCTCTCAACAGAGTTCATTCTCAACACTGACGAGTGATGATTTACCAAATTGGAAATCATCATCATCATTGAAAAAAGAATTATCTTCCCCGATTTCTTCCTCGAGCGTCCAAAAAGAACAACCAGTCCTAACATTAGCTAGCAATTTGAAGGACAATTCCAATATAACAGTAGGATTTACCGTTCAAGATGACAAAAAAGAATAAATTGCTCGCGTAATTCTCGCTTTATTGGGAAAACAAAAAAAGAAAACAATTTTACTGAGTTCTAGATAGATTAAAAAGATTTTAAATTTATCGTTTGGAGGCAAATTATTAATCGCTAAAGACTTCCATTTTGCATAATAAATAAGCATAGTTAAAAAAAAAATGAAGGAATTGAATTATATTGATATTTACTAATTGAGATCGTATTGTTCTGAGATTCCTTAAGGGCGTTTGGAATTCGAAATTGCGTCAAAATACTCAAAATCTTGTTCTTGATCTTAACTTTAAACGCAAAAAAAACAAGAGCTAAAATTTATACCTAAAATTAAAATTATTTTTTAGCTAATTAAAATTACTTTTTAAATTAATTAAAATTATTTAGCTAAAATTAATTCTTATATTATATAATCCGAGGGATATTTAATTATTGTTCTTAATTTTGAAAATATCTTTGGAAATAATTTTAAAAAAGTTTACCACTATTTATTTATGTATTTTTAATTAATGGACATTTGTTCCGTGCGCCTTTAGGGAAAATAGAGAATAATGAGAGCTGATAAAATTGTATAATAACGATATTGCTTGGTGCTTTAAATTGTAAAGAAACATTCCTAGAAATGTATATGTATTATTTTTTATATTCGTACCTGATGTAGATAATTTTGCATAAAGATACGAAAACAAGAGAAATAGTATTATGTATTTGTAAGTGTATGGTTATAAAGACGATTTCCTGTGTCAATTATAAAGGCTCCGTGGTAATTATTATTTTTCAAACAAACTCGTCAATAGCAAAATTGTTCATTTTTTTAGAAAAATATATCGTCCGTTCTTAATCAATTAATTAAATTATTATTAAACTAAATTAATTACTATTATAATATTAAATATAATTATTTTAATTAATTATTTAATTAATTGATTCTTAATCAACTTGAATAATGCTAGTTTATATATTATACATAGAAAATTAGAAACAGTGAAAATTTTAGAAACAAAATGTTGATAGCAACTTTATATGTATAATCAATTCTCAAACTTGCGGCATTTATTCTTTTTAAAAAACTCTCAAAAAATAATTTTAACGTAATTATTTCCTTTCACTAAAACTGAAAAAAACATATTTTTAAATAGTTCTTTCTCTCTTCATTTTTAGTAAAAGGGAAATTATTACAAAAATTATCGTAAACGATTTGAATTAAAAAAAAAATTGTGTAGGAGAAATTTAAAAAAAATAGAACCGCAAGTCATTTAGAAATCTAGTGAATGAAATCAAGCGGAGATAATACTGTGAATAAAAAAAATATAAAAAATTGAAATTTCCAAAGTGTCATAGTCCATTGAATGTAACAAATTCGGAGTAATAAGCGTCATCGAGACATTGGGACAGTGAAAAGCCATATTTAATGCTACTAAACCCCATAGAGAGAGATACATAATATCGTCAACGATTAGACAAGGCGTGACCCCGTTGCGGCATCAAACTTAGGGTTGAAGTATTGTTCGAAGCGCATCAGAATTAGATCAAGTGAACACGTGTGCACTGTAGTCTCTTGCAACACTATTCCCCCTGTTATGTCAATCCCTCTGCTAATTCGTTTCTCGAAAATAGAGTATTTTTCCCCAAAAAGAAAAAAATTGCGAAATCTGAATAAATTTGTCAATTGTCAGGATAATTGATCGAAAGCCAGCCATGCAGGTGCAGACGCTTGTTATATTAAAATGTATACGGGAGCTTGTATTTTTCTAGAGTTGTACTTATACAAGGCATAAAGATTTATCTTATTGTAAATGTAAATAAGTTTTTTTTTGTCAGACAAATAATTATAACAGGTGTATAATTATTAGTGCGACGTTGTACTTATGTAATTTTTTCTTTGATAAACTCCGATTGATAACTAGCGATTCGATTTTTTCTCTTTTTCTTTTCACTTTCATTTGAAAATTCTGTTTTAGATGCGAGAAATAATTTTCATTATTACGATACAAATTTTTCGATTTCTAGAATTAAAAAAAATTAATATTATTAAATTTTATTTTTGAAATTATTGTTGCGTAATTAAAATCGAGTGTAAAATTTAAAAAATATAAAACTAATTTAGAATTTAAATTAAAAATTAAAGTATTTTAATTTCTTTAACTTAAAAAACAAAATAAAATAAACTTAGAAACTAATTGGGTATAGTTAATTTAAGTATTTAAATATTAGTCGATAAATAATTTTCCATTACAATTAGAAAATATTGATAAATTATTGATCAAAAATTCTTGCATCTAAAAAGAATTTCTCAAGTATCAAATAAGCAATGTTAAATAATTTTCTTTTTCGACCTAAACAAAAAAACATCATTAGTTATCTGAATCAGTGTTTATCAAATTTACAGCGTTATAAAGATTAAAAAAAATTTTTAAAAAGAATTACTTCTCTTGTCATTATTTATTTCCCTGGTGCGATTTATAGAAAATAGTTTTAAATTGTCGAAAGTAATTTGCAAGAGGAAAAAAGATCTAAACTTTGAATAAATAAATTTCTCTTTAATTTAAAATTCAAAATTATCCGCTCAATGCAAAAAAAGGGAAAATTGTAAAAAATTATCCTTTTTTGAATTATACTTGGAAAATTTATGGAAATTTTCCAAAGAAAAGGGGGACAAAATATAAAAAGTAAAGGATATTATGAAATATTTTGATGAAAGAAAAAGGATAACTTGTGAGAGTTTGAGCGCCGACGCTTCGTGCATTGATCGAGAGCGTCAGCTTGCAGTTATTACTGTTGGCTTATATTACTATATCGAAATGGACAGAAACCACGGAAATTCACAGACCCCGAGATTCCTAGAAAATTGAAATTGAAAATGTCAACATGTACCAGATTTTTCTTTTTTTAAAAACAGAAAACCGAACTTAAATCTTCATTTTCAATTCTATATTTTCCTCGACCATAAAAGACGAAAATTACAAGAAGAACCAAATTTTCAAATTGAAATATTACAATTTTTTTTTAGAAAAATAGAAAAATAAATTTTTTTCCATAGATTTCTATTTAACAAGAGACTATAAATTTTTGGTTTTCAAAAAGCCAATAAATGTTACTTTTTTGACTTTAAAAAACTAGTAATGGTTTTTTATTTCGATTCATAATCGTGTAAAATGAATCGTAACGAATGCTTAGGACGATTATCGCAGAAAATCTGTTCGGGTTTTGAAATCAAACGAAAAGGGCAAATGTGAATGCAAGGATTCCCCTATTTCAGTGTATGGACCATCCGGAAGATATATATTAATAAATTTATGCACCCTAGTGTTAGTCAAGCAAATAAGATCCGATTTGACACGCAAAAATTGCACGATGCTTATACGGCACTTTACTCCCGCGCGTTCGCTCACGTCAACTATCCAGTTAGCTAATATCTATTTAATTAATTCGAAGCTCTATTGAAAGAGGAGACAGAATCAAACAGTAGGTTTGTTGGATCCTTCAAAAGTCTCTCCAGCACGTGCCAGTATTTTCTCTTTCTGTCATGAGCTTATGATTCGAGAATTTATCCGATTATTTATTACATTTTCATTACATTACCTACTTTGCTTATTCTACTCTATTAAAAAAAATTATCTACAATATTTCATTACACATTCGTTTTTGTTTTCGTCATTTGGAAAAATAATCTTTTCTCATTGATAGATGATTTGTTAATAAAACATTTTTTTTCTATTTATTTATGAAAATAGACTATTTTGGAAACTGGAGATTTAAAATTGGATGGAAAAACCAAAATTTTTTTAAAAATTGGATTAAGGTTGATTGGATTTTACAAGATATTCATCTAGCTAAAAGCTTAGATAATGTACAGTATAATTGACATTTAAAGAAACATTCATTAATTACCGTTTATCTAATAAATTTCTATTATAAAAAACTAGTGATAATATTTTAATGACGAAACATTTATATTTTTTCAAAACGAAAGTAATTTTTTTCAAAATTAATTACCATTTATCTAAATAAATTTATTTTACAAAAAACTTGGTGATAATTTATAATAATGAAACACTTAGTTTTTCGAAACAAAAAGATCATTAAAGAACAATTATAACATTGAATACAATTTTCTTGCAATCTTTTCATTTCAAGAAATAAAGAATTCGAAAAAAGGAATTTTTTAAAAATAAGCTTTGATATACTTTTAGAGAGAAAATTTTTCACTTAATTCAAAAATATTTTTCTTAAATCAAACAATATTTTTTTGTTTAAAACAAAATGGAAAAGGCAAAGAAATTGTTTTGAAAATATTTTCCTTAAATCAAACAATATTTTTTTGTTTAAAACAAAATAGAAAAGGCAAAGAAATCGTTTTGAAAATATTTTCCTTAAACCAAACAATATTCTTTGTTTAAAACAAAATAAAAAGGGCAAAAAAACCGTTTTTAAAATATATCGACATTTTTTCGGGGTTTATATATAAATTTCACATTCAGTTGAAAATTTATATAAGCAAAAAAATGAAACTATTGTTTTATGAAGTTCTTTTTTTCAATAACAATAAGTTAGGTGGATCTTAGAGACCTCCCTTTGATGGAAAATTTGGCCAATAGTAACTCGAGGATCAAATTATTAGTTTTCCGGAAGAACCAATCTGAGTCCAGGAATCTGGCGCACGTGCATTTGCACCCCTTACGACTAGGGGTGGTTTCAGGGATGTATCAAAATTCCGCCCTTACAATTATTTATTTAAACTATTTCTATATATATATATATATATATATATATAAATTAATGTATATATTTAAAAAAAAAGTTTTCCTTTCGAGAAATGTGAACGTCGTTAAAAAAATTCTGTATTTAAAAAATATTTGTTTTCACAAAAAAACTTAAAATTAATTCTAATAAAAAATAATTTGTCATTATTTCTATTTATTGGTTTTTTGACCTTTTGACAAATTAATTTCAGTTTTTCAACAAAAAGAATCATTTGTACCAAATGAAAGACAAAATTTGTTTTCAAAAAACGACAAATATTTAATCATCTAATAAATATTTATTAATTATAAATATTAAATATTTATAAATCTTAAACATTTAACGATTAAAATACAAACACTTTTTTCTGAATACACTGAAAAAAAAATAAAAAGAATTCAATTAAAAAAAACTAAAGAAGAATTTGTTCAATATTTGGACATAAAAATTTACAAAATTTGAAACAAAAAAAAAAAGATTTCAAAATTTGCACCACCTCATTTTTGTCAGGGGAATGTGACTACGTCACTGTGAAAAGGGGCGTTCGCCAAGTAAATTTTGCACCCACCCTTCTTTGTACCTTCGCACCAGATAAGTTGGGTCGAAATTTTGATTTGCACCACATTGATAATTGAAATCGCGTCGATTACAGTCGATTAGGATTTTTGTGTCTAAAGTGCCTCTTAAAAAAGGGAGCCTCAAAAAAAAGTTTTAAAACAATTACAAATATTTATTCACATTTATTTACCCGGGAAAGGGGCGTTTTTTAGTCAACAGTGTTCAATTTTGTTTTTTATTTTAATTTTCCTCAAACAAATAATTTTCAAGGGAAAATCACTGAAATATTCAGGATATGAACTACTCCGAACCTTTGTGGGAAATTAATGGAAATCAAGCACCGGTAAGTTGTGATGTATTTTAAATCATGAACAATTAAAAAAAATTACAAACGAATAAATTTCAAACTCTGATGGAATATAAATATATTTCCTTTAATTTTAGACTTTGAAAATTATGTTTGTTTAAAAATAAATTTTTTCTAATGTGTAGATCATAAGTTCGGAGATGTCACAATACGTAGGAAGTGAAATAAGCAATTATCCCATGTGGGACAGTTCAGTTTTATATCAATCACCACCACCAACCCACTCTCATGTTAATGAACATAGTTTATATCGACAACCCTGTGCTCTATTACATCAGAGGTAATTATCATTATCGTTCACCAATTTTCCATTCTAATCGCAAATAATAAAAATCCAAAATAGCCAAGACTTTTTTCAACGAAAGAGTTGAACAGAAAAAATAAAAAAAAGTTACTTCAACTTTAAATTTTCCTTAATAATAAACAATTTTTAAATAAAAAAAAATCTACACCTCAAAAAATATTTTATAAAAAAATTACTGTTTAAAATTTTCTGTTTGTTGCCCTTTATAAAAAAATTACCCCATTTTTTGACAGAGAAACTAATTAGGTAACAAACTAATAATTTCTTACTATCAGGAAATTTTAATGACTCAAAGTGTTAATGAAAATGTATTTGAAATTTTTCTGAAAAACTTTCCAATTAAGAATTGTCTCTTCTTTTTTTAAGAATAAAGAAAATGTAAATTTGGAGTAACTTTTGTTTTTACTGTTCTTCCTTAATAAAATAAATGTATTTTCAGCGCTTGAGTGTAAGGATTAATTTAAATATATAACAAATGTGCGGAATTAAAAAGGAGAAAATTTTTTCAGTCGCTACACGCAAAATAGTCGTACTCAGAATCTATCAACATCATCGTCAAAAAAACCGAGACGCAGAGTTGCTACCGTATCACAAAGAAGAGCAGCTAACATTCGAGAAAGACGCAGAATGTTTAACTTAAATGAAGCTTTTGACAAACTTCGCAGAAAGGTATATTTGAAGTGATGTCTAAAAATATAATTCAATCGATAAGGGAAAAAGAACAGTAAAAATATTCTAATTTTGGAAAATTAAATTTATTTCTCTTCAAAAAAGAGGTAGTTTTCAAAGAAGGGGTGGAAACCTAAAACACTAATAAATTACCAAACATAATTGAACTTATTGAAAAAAAGAAATAAGGCAAAAAAAAATTTTTTTTAATTATAATTTAAGAATTGCTTTTTTCACAGGTTCCAACTTTCGCTTATGAAAAACGTCTTTCGAGAATTGAAACACTTCGATTAGCCATCACTTATATTGCATTTATGGGAGAACTATTAGGAATCGAAGCATCTAGTCCAAAGCAAGATTATATTCCACGGGACTACTATTTACCAAATTAAATTCCGTTACAGTGATTATAAAAATATTGACTGAAAATGTCTTCCATTAATTTTTAAGAACCATATAATATAATATTGTATATTAGATAATAATTCTTTAGACTTAGAATGTATTTTATAAGAAAACAAATTTTTAGTCATATCGATTGTTATTTAGATCTAAAGACAACATATATCTATGACAATAATAATAATCGTGACAATTATTATTATTATTTATAATTTAATAATAGAGAAGCAAAAAAAAACTACGTTAACAAAACTCTAGTCATTTAAAGATTGTATATTTAAAAAATAATAATATAATTAATTCAAATAGCATCTGTAATTAATTATTATTTAAACAGTAAAAATGCTATAAAAAATGCGCTATATAGTTTTTGTTAAAAACGAAGGGGTGGGGGCGAGGGGACAATAAAAAATTAAATAATTTTAAATTCAAAAATTCATGAAAACAATGTGCAAATTTGCAAAAAAGATGAAAAAGATAATATTCAATGGCATACAAAATAAATTGTATTTTTCATTCAGAAAAAAATTTTCATGTAATAAACATAATAAATAGTCTAACGAATAAATATTAGAGTGAACAAAAATTTATTTGACTCAAATAATCAACTAATTGGCTATTATCAATAGTAAATATTTGTATCGAATTATTTTTAAGCAATTTTAAATATTTTTAGTCAATTAATTGATATTTTGCATCTAATACAGAAATTATTGATTAAAATTTAAAATAAAGTTTATTTGATCCAAATAGAAATTATTTGGTTCGAGTAAATATTTATTTAACACTAGTAATCGATTATTTGAATCAAAACAATTTTTTTCTATTATAGCAAATAAAAATATAATAAAAATGATTAAAAATTCTAAAAAAATTAATAATTAATAAAATTGATAAGATAAAAATATTGCATCGCTCACTTCGATGACTTTGCTAAAAGTGATTGGCAAATTAAACATATTAGTACAAAAGAATATTCAATAAAATGCATCAAAAATGAATAAAGCACAAAGTAATAAAATTAAACAACATAGTGACAAAGAAAAAAATGTTAAGATAAAAATATTTTAACTGGTTCTCCAGTTACTGTGCCACATGCACAGGTTTGTGTTCTTGAGTATGCATACCAAAAAAACACGATTTTCCTACCTACAACCAAGTTAATAGCAAAAAAAATTTCCCGCACTCATACAAAAAAAGCTATTCCTACCTACCCCATATCTACATAAGACAAACCTACATTTTAAATATCATATTAACACTCTCAAAAGCACTCCGCGGTTCTCTCTCATACCGCCCAGGTGCAAAAATCCTACACTAGGGTAAGGAGGAACCACACGCAGATCTATTAGCATTTGGAACCTCCTATGGGGGCCACTAGGCCCCGTACGTCCCGGGATCGTACCCGACACCTGAGCGCAAACATACAAATTGCTGAAAAAAGAAAATTTTAATTGATGACTCTAGATGAATTTACCCAAAAACTTTTAAATTACGCATGCATTAATTTTTATAACTTTAATAAATAAATATTAAACTTAATATGCAAAATTTTTAAAATTAATAAAAATATTCTAAATCTATTTCCAATTATTATTTTTAAAGAGAAAGAAAATTACTTTAAATAATGAAAAAAATATTGAACAAATTATAAAAACACATATAGATACATATATAAACAATTCAAATAACATTGACAAAAATATTAATTTTCACAGTAATAAAAAACATATTAGAAAATAATACATTTTGTCAATGGTGTCACTATGTTGTTGTGTTTTCTTCCCTGTTTTAAAACATTTTATGTTACGAATGAATTTATTGTTTATTTGAAAAAAAGAGAAGATGATTGCCAAATTCCTAAGTTAAAAAAATATTATCCAAAATGATAAATTTTCATTTATAAATTTAATTTACTGCAAATTAATTTATATGAAGAAAATTAAATAAAATACTGTATTAAACAGGGAAGAATAAATAATAAAAAAGTTGACTGGCTTTTATATTGGTGATTTATCCCACGTTGTGGCGATGGGATCCTACCACATCACCCCTTCTGGGCCATCCCCGAAGAGCCCTGATTCTTGATTTGCACTTCTGCATCAGGTCGGGGGGTACACGGAACCGTAAAAAAATATTATAAATAAAGAAAAAAAAATACGGCAGTGTGCAGGGGCCACTTTTCTTCTCCACATCCTTCCTTCAGTTGTCGACTTGGCACTTAACACACTCTGAAAAATCAAAAATTAAAAAAATTAAATTACATCTTTTTATTTTGTAAAACACCATTAGATGCTGACAATTAATTGTTAAACATGAATTATTTTATTTGTTATCAAAAAATTGAAACATGCTGATATAATTAATATTAATATATAAAAATTTATTATCTATATTATCTATTTAATAAATATCAAAATCATAAACTTACTTTTCGCGGGTTTTCGCGTTGTGGTACAGGTAACGATGACAGCATTCTCTCTCTCTCTCTCTCTCTCTCTCTCTCTCTCTGGATGATCTTCTCTCTCCTGGATCAGCTACCTAAAAATTGTGAGAAAAAAATTGTTATACATGTAAAATAAAATACTCAAAATTTTACTGTTATTGTTGTGTTACTACATGTAAAATAAAATATTCCTGATTCAATTATTTGTGTACTTTAAAACCTTAAATTATTAAACTTTACAGAAAAAAGTTAATCAACTTACAATGAACTGCGCTCAGCTGTACCCGATCTCCTCCAGGAGCAGCTCCGCAACAAACACCCATCCTTCAAGACACAAACTCCTACCAAACGAAAAAAATTCTATTTTATAAAATTAATTTTATAATCCATTCTTTCAAAATAGTGCAACTCATAATTTGATTAATTACTTGATACAAAAAAAAATACTAAAACTTTAAATGCATCCAATATTTAGAAAAGTTAATTTATGAAAAATAACAATAAGCCTATTGATAAATCTAGTAAATTATAACCTAAAATGATATAAATTTGTAAATCAAAGCGTATAAATAAACTTTTTCACAAAAAAAAATACAAAAATATTTGACCAATTTCACGTCGACGAAGGACTTGAACAGCAATGGCAATAAAGTACAGGTTAGGTTCAAATGAAAAAATTCTAAAGAGAAATAAAATACATACAAAAAAAGGAAGAATATAAAATCAGCTTATTGATTAATCAAACGATAAATTTAAATCCATGTGCAAACTTACCGGCATATCGTAGGCAATGAGACATCTGGTTGTAACTTGACAAAAAAGATCGCCATCCATCAGAATCATGGCAATCCACAATTTCATCTGCACAAATACATAATATTTCCATTGATTTTTAAGATTTCGGTTGAAATTAAGTAAAATATATCGAAATAAACACATTTGTTGAGGCAAAAACAATGGAAGAAGCGGGAGTAGCGGGAGCACGACAAACAGTTACAACTATGCGCAAGCAAGTGACGCGTCGTGATTGCTAGACAGTGTCGCCAACTTTCGAAAAACAAAAATGAGCATGGCGCCAATTTTCAAATTAATATGTATTGCAAATTTAAATAATAAACAATTTTTAAATATTATTAAGTGTAATTTTATTAATTAATTTATAATTAATAATTATTAATTTTTATTATTATTAATAAATATTATTAAATTAATAATAATAATAAATAATAATAATGAAAATATTATAAAAAAAATAATAAAAAAACTAATAATTAATAAAACTTATTCACTTATTATTTTTTTAACTAATAAATATTCCGAAAATTAATATTGCTTTGATAATTCAATTATTTCTCAATTATATTTTATAATTTCATTGCTGATAATTAATATTTTCTACATTTGTATGAAATTGTAATATGGTTAACGAAAAATTTCATTTATGCTTTAGAAATTAACTTAACCAAACTTTTTTCTCATTTACAAAGCTTACAAAACGGACCAACAATTTAAAATATTTTAAAATGCAACAACCCAATTGATAATGATTTTAATAAAAACACCATCTAAAACGACTCTAATTAGAAAATGCAAGCAATTCAATAAACTTTTTAACAATTAAATATCAAAAATACTGCCAAATATTTAACGTCAAACGACGTTGTCGACAACAATGTCACTAAAGTAGGTTATGTTGAAAAAAATACAGAATGGAAACAAAATTTAAGAGAAAAAACAAGAATACAAAATCAGGTTAATGAATTAATCAATTTATATTTTAGAATATGTAAACTTACGAAAATTGCAGACAATGAGATCGTGTCTTCGCTTTGACAAAAAAAGGAGAGAATCCTTGAGAATTGTTCTAATCCACCTTGACACCTACAGAAATAGATGATATTTCTGTCAATTTTCGTGATTCCTGTTGCAAGTAAGGAAAATATTTCCATAAACACAGATTTCTAAAGTGAAAACTACGAGAAAAATGTTTGAACACCACAAAAGACGCTGCAACTATGCGCAAGGCAAGTGAAGTGTCCTGCTCAAGCCAGTGTTGCCAACGATAGAAAAATACAAATGAATATGGCGCCACTTTTCAAATAAATCTTTGTTACAATTTTCATTATTTTTTCAACTTTGTAAAGTAAAAAAAATAACCTCGATAATTAAATAAAGTTATTTATATTATGAAAAATTAATATGAATAATTAAGAAATAAATACAATTAATTATTATAATTAATATAATTAACCAATTAAAATAAACCTACTATTTGCGGATTTTCGCATCGTGGCAGAGATCTGATGAAAGTAGCATAATCCTCTCTCGATGCAGATGAAACTTTCCGGTGGATCAGGATCTGTACCCCTTGGATCAACTATCTGATAATTATTAGAAAAAATAATTAGTGTTTTAAATTCATCTCTCTTAATTACATTAAATAATCTTGAAATTCAAAAATTCAGGGAAACATTTAATCAACTTACATTGAACTGCCTCAGCTCAACTTGATATCTCCTACGGGAGCTGCTCTCCTCAAAAAATGCTCATTCTTCAAGAAACGAATGCCTGCAACGAGAAAAAAGTAATTTATCAGATTTTTCTCAAACTTTGACAATGAAATATGAGAAAATAGTTTTATTTTTCAAATTAACTAATTATTTTCTAAAACTGTAAATTTACGTAAGATTTCTAGTTCTAAATGAGAAAATAGTTTCTTACTTTCTTTTCGTGTGATTGTAACCATCAGTTTAAATAATGTAAAAAAAATATATTCAATAAAATTTGCAAAATATTATCTTATGGTGGAAAATCAGAATGCTTTACCGACAGTTGATGCACAATAGGAACGAGTCATTTATGGGGATATGGAACATAGGAGTCTGGGAGCAAGAGATATTTTAGGGGATCTTTAACAGAGGGAGACACCATGATAGAGAAATATTTTGCCCCTTTTTTTCAACCCTTAATTTCAAAATTTTTTTTTATAAAATACTTTAAAATCATTTTCATGTGTTAAAAGGCGTAATTTTTATATATTAGAATTTTTCAAAAGTAGGACATGTTTATCCACCTTACCTTAAGCTTCCAATGGAATATTCCTAAGCTTTCTTTCGAAACTTAAGGAAAGCTTCCCATAAGCTTAAAAAAATTTTGCCTCAAGAGAACCTTTCAGCAGAATATCAAGAGAATCTTTCCTTGGAACCTTAAGGAAACCATCCCTTAATATTCCACTGGAAGGTTATAAATTCAACTTAAGAATATAAATTTTATAAATTGTCAAAGAATATCAACTCAACTAACTCGTTTATAACTGAGTATATAAAATATTATAATTGACCACACGGATAAAAAGAGTATTCGTTTTTTGAGACTTCATACATCAACGATGAGGGTGTATTTAAAGTTGAATTTACCTTCGTTTACAGTCATAAACCTGTAAAGTGGAAACGATTCTCTATAGCAATATAGTTTGGTGATGGTATGTGAATGACAGAAAAATAAAACTCAACCCCTAGCGAGATATTAAAATCCTCGCGCGCATCTCCATAGAGACTTTTTGCCACTTGCTGAATAATGAAGCGTTATTTCATCCAATAAAACCGCCGTTTTCCTGCATGCTAAATTTCAATCTCAACGAATTATCGACCAATCACACTTTTTCTCATCGAAAAATTTTCTGTTAGAAAAAAATTATACTCACAGACAGCGTCCCATTAAATCGCATATCTAAAATCAATAAAGATACCCTAAATCTTAAATTTGCCTATAAAATGATTTTAGGCAAAATTATAATTACATTCAAATAAAAAGAAATATTCCAACAATGCTTTTAAAATAAAATTTATTTTTCCCTAATCTTTTTTAAACCCCGCTCTACCCGTGCGGAAACTTTTCCCCTGGCTACACGGTTGAATATTTAAAATATGATTTGTCTGTCGGCGATCGAGGCAAGTGCGCCGCAGTACACGGCAAACTGGGATGAATGCGAGAAAAAAAGAATTGTTTCTGAAATTCACGCGAGTTTTTCAGAATCTCGTACCAATCAGAGTTACCCAATTATATCACTCGTTTTCTTCTCTTTTCACCGAGATTAAACTCCTATCTACATTTTCTCTCTATATCCTATAATTTTCTTTCTCTTTCTCACTTAAATAGCTTTTTCGAAAATATTATTCCCACTTTTAACAATAACAAAATATTGAAAATTATTTCTATTCCAAAAAAGATCCAATTTTCAAAAATAGTATTATATCAATTAAAAATTAAGACAATAATTGAAAAACAAGGAATGCAATTACTTTTTTGTAAAATTGAACTTTACAGTATTAGAAAATACGTCATTTATCCTCTCTTTTTTTATATGGGTTTTTTTTTATGGACACTAAAATCCACTTGCAATTTTTGCAATTCGCGGTTACGCTTCTCTCATTCGAGACTATTACGAACATAGATTGTGTTTTCCTGTGCCCTTTTAGCCACTAAAAAATTGAAGAAAAGAGAGAGAGAAAGAGAGAGAAATCAAGTATGCAGTAAGACTATTCAGAGTAGATTTTCTTCAGAATTGCTTATATACCCAATGGAGCTTTCTTCCCTATACCCAGAACCTAAGAACGAATGAGCAGCCATAGTCGAAGAAATTCCGAGGCATGATTCCCCTCTGATTCGTTTTATGGCCGTCGTTTCCTTGAATTAGGACAAAATAAAGCAAGATTCGCAAAATCGTCGAGTCTTGAGAACAATAAAAGGTGATTTTTTTCAATCTTCAATGAAAATTTTTTATAAAGTTTCACGCAATAATTTTCCGCCTGATCGATATATAAGTTTCTTTATTTTTATTTTCTTTCTATATTAAATTTTTATTTTTATTACCCTCTTATATTCTTTTTATACAAGAGAGAACGTACAACTAAAAGGTGTGGAAAATTATTTTGTAATAATTTTAAAGAGATGAAATTAAACGATTCTCGAGGGATTAGATACCATCAAAACACGATTGATACGTATAGAAAAAAGAAAGAAACGATTAATCAATTTCTCCTTGACCCCAGTTTTCAAATCACGAGGGCTTATTGATAAAAAAACATTATTTACAACATCTGGTCATCCTTAAAATATCAGAATTTTAACCTTGTTCTACATGCGACAGTATTTTTTTAAATAAATATTTACATACATCGGTAAAATTAATTCTGATGCCTATAGATAATGAAGATAAACCCATTACAGAACGAAACCATTTTAGCCCTGATTGGCGCCTGATAGGTCTGACCTGACAGTTATCAATATACCATGTCCAAATTTTCTACTGACTATTAGACAACGTATTCACTATTTTTTTTAATAATAATGTAATAAATATTTTTCAGTAACTAAATATAAGTAAAATCTGATGACTTGAAAAAAAAACGAAAACATTGAATAACAAGTGCAGGGCAATTAAAAATTTTAAAAGATGCTGAGCAGATGCTGCGTTTGAATAAGATATTTAGAGTATAAATACAATTATTATCATAACTTTAAAAATAATGGTGCTTATATTTCTATTGTGTAATGGTATCGAGGCGATGAGTCGTTTTGACGAAAGGGTTTATAATCCGAACCTGCTGGCTACCAGTAGTAAATAAGAGCCGGAAAGTGTCAAAGGGGATAATGTGAGAGGGTTGATAAAATTAATCGACCGTAAAACATGGGCTTACTCTCGACATTGCTCTGCAATAATCGCCATCACTGCCTTTTTTTAATCACTATTTTCATTTCTACATTTGTTACCGTCTTTTCACCTTTTTCTAAAATCTCAATATATTCCAAAATCTAGTCTTCTTCTTCTGATTTTGATGGAAAATCTAAAGTCAAAATAGTTTAAATTCAAGATCCAACATCGGGAAATTTCGATTTCATAATTCAATATAATAAGAAACTATCACAAAATTGGACTAATTTTTTTCAAAGTCACAAAAGAAGAAGACAGTCCGACACTCCGACTTGCAAAAATATCTGTTACTAAAACAATAATTTTCTTCCAATAGAAATTATTTCAATATTTTGTTATGCCAATAAAACAATTAGACAATTAGACAACAAGTGTATATAAGAATTGATTGAGAAATATTTATGGAATGGAATTCTCGAGGGGTGATGAAAGATCATCAAATTCCAATGACAAAACATTCGTCCTAGCCACGGGTGGTATAACTGCGTAACGCACCCTTATGTCACATATGCTACATGATCCTAGAGATTTGAGTGATTTTACGGGTGGCTCAACAGAAGCATTGACACCATGTAAATTCTCTCTCGGATATTATAGTTTTTTTTCAACCCACTCCAACATCGGGACTCATGTCAATCACGAGAAAAATCGAGAGGCGTCATCATTGGCTTGATTCAAATTGATGACTTTTTTTCACCGTTTCACTTTATGATTATCTATCAATTTTCAGCGATTATAAAATAAATAACGTTTTTCCTCTCTATTGTTAATAATATATAAAAAACCCTATTGGAAAAAATTCGATCTATCGTATCATGACACAAGCAACTATTTCTAAAAAATTATTCTCACTTTTGCCTGAAATCGGCTCTTCATAATTATTATAATCTTTCTATTCTGGCTTTATTAAAAGCTCCTTATGCTCTATTTGATATTATTAGAGAAAAATCTCAAATGCAGAGAAAATACGGATGTAGCAAGCTTAGCTCTTATGAACCCTTTAGACTCTCCCCTAGCTTCCTTGACTACCAATCCTACGACTCCTTCACAGGGGTGGAAAATGGAGAATCCCCCTCTCTTTCTGCGCTATCGGACTTTCGCTATATAACTGGACCAAGATATCGACCCGCAATATTCGAGAAACCTTCAGGCGCGATAACTCGAAGCTTCAATGTACATCGTGGATTTTATCTCGACTTATCGTCCCTATCAGTATTCATGATTCGCGTATTATCATATTTTTTCACTAACCGATAAATGCAAATATTCTTATTCATTTTTATACATGACCTTCTTGGATCTTTTCTTTCTGTCATCCACACATCAATATTGCACCATTTACAAAAGCTTATTCTATAGTAATAATCAAATTTAACAAAAATGCAGAAAAAAGTATAGAGTCCAAACAAAGAACCATTTTGTTTTTCAACTATAGCAATTTTTAAATAATAAATTCCAAAACAATAGGAAAAAATAATTTTAAATTGCGGATAATTTGCAGATTCTCGTATTGAGCAGGAAGAAAATGAACTAATGAAGTTATATATGATCAAGATGATAGCTCCCTCTTTTCTATATAATCCTAACCAATCGCCAAGTTTCTGGTGACGTAAGCAAGAGGAGTGGAAAACAGTGAATCCCCTCTGACTTTCATCTCTTTGTCTCACTCTCTATCCCTGCGTCTACAGTTGAGATTTTCTCTCTGGACCAAAGTATTGACCCGACCTAGCCCCGGTGTTGTACCATCCACCAATTTTCTCCCATAATGGTGTTAAAGCGATTCAATTTAGTCGATGAACGTCGCAAAAAAAATGTTCCACCATTTTTCAAAAAAAAGCAGGCAACATCTTTCAATTTCCCGCAGAAGACGAATTATTATTGAGAAAATCTACATATTGAAATAAAAGAATTTCAAATTTATTTCCCCACCCCACTTTATACTAATTTTTATTTTAACTCTACAGGATAAATCCTATAGAGTTAAAATAAAAATTTAATATAAAAATCAAAAGATTCCAGAATTTTATCAAATAAATAACGCAATTTATGACTTCAATAATTCTTGGTAAATAAAAAAAATTAAAATTTGCAAAGTGTAATTTAATGTTATTATAAATTTTATTAGTGAACGTATAATGGTAGAAAAATCACCAACCTTATAGACGCAATAGTAAATTAAAAATACATGAGACAGAAAGCGACCTTCATGTGGTTGCATCTAAGGTCCTAAACAGAGTTGATGGCTCACCTATACTAAATTGCGAGTTTACACTAACACGAATGTGCCTTTTAGGTGTATGGCTTCGTCAGATCAGAGGTCGTAACATCGCGGTGCCCAACGCCTTATTGCTACCACCACACTAATACAGACTCATCCTCCCAACGTCTTTCAACACATCCCTGATGTTCATCTCACACCAATTACACCATGGATAAGCTAAGCTGCTTCATTCTAGCGAATAGTTTCATTTCTGTGCGGGTTTATTTTCATCTCTATATAGATATACAAATTCTTTTTATGAAAAAAAAAATTCGAAAATTCTATCTTTTACTGTGGGCTCCAATCATTAAAAAACAATATTATGTTTAATATAAAATATTATAATTAATTCGTTTTGGTAAACAATTTCTCGAATTTTTCTTTCACACGCGAGAAGTTTATTTAATTTTGAAAGAAGAGAAAAATTTGCAGAAAAATAAAGTGATAATTGGATGAGATGCGTCCCTGGGAATTGAGTATATAGTTATATACCTTTCCACAAGGCAGCCATGTTCATTTCCCTACCGGTGGTAACGCCTTGCCGAGTAATAAGCTTCATCCCCCGCGTAGTGAGCACCAATTATGAACTTGCTCTCGATCTAATTAAAAAATATAATTTCGCCATTCTATATACCCTTTCATTTTCCACACTAACTATTTTCACCTATATACATAACGTGCTATGAATGAGAAATGTAATCGTAACATGAAGAAAAGAGAATTTATACCGCTCACTTCAACAAAACTTAAAATAAAATTATTAATCTTTCGAAAAGAATAAAAATATTTTTGTAGGCTAGATTGTTTTCAATTTTTTTTAAGAGTAATTTAATTCTTTGCACTATATAATTTCAATAGTGAATATATATTCACTATGGAAACATTAAATTTGAAATTAATGTGAATGAATGTTTTTACACGCAGTGCATTATAGAACTGTGGTATACTTCCTAATCGATGTAAAACCAAAGTTGGACTTACCGACACATTAAGAGAGTCGCATCTGGACCGAGGAAATGATACGATTCTCCAATATTGGATTTGGCACTTGAAATTACAAGTGGCTCTCTTTTATAAGCTACTTAGAAGGAAGACTTTATGATGTGCCGACAGAAAGAGCAGACGTACAAAAGGACAGTTGCTTTACTGTGAGATCAAACTCTCGACAAATAGAATGAAACTCAGAATGTGAATGAACCATGTTTCGTGTAATTATAATTTAAATATAATTATAGTAAATTCTAAGTAAACAAAAACATTCTGCAAATTAAGGACTTTTTTATGAAAAAGATATTTAATTCTTTTTGAATTCACGATATTTTTAACTACAGGGGCAAAAAGGTAAATTGATCCTCCTCGAGGTGGGTCAATGTTTCAAATCTTCTATCTAGACGTATTTTTAACATTTAGTTAAATGATTTTTTTTTATTTTAGAAAGTCGGAAAATTTTCGCGGATGTATAGAAGAAAATTTAATATCTGTAATTCCATGCGATCATCCTCTAATTTAATCAAACCCTGGTGCAAACATAGCTGGGAAATCTCTCTCTCTCTCTCTCTCTCTCTCTCTCTCTCTCTCTCTCTCTCTCTCTCTCTTCTGATTTCACAAACTTGGTTATAAACTTTGCGCGCTTATTACCTTCGTCCCCTTACTCTCTTACTCTTGGTGGAGGGTTATTATGGCGTCCATGAGGAGGTAGAGCGTTAGTCAGGAATTATACGATATATGAAAATGAATCTTTACAAGTCTTGTACAAAAAAAATAAGAATAAAATTCTCTCTGAATACTCAATTAATTTTTTTTTCTGTTAAACACTTTCGATTGAAAAATTTTTAAAAACAAAAAAAAATTAAAAATATCAGATGTTATGTATAAAAATTTAATAGATTTTCAATTCTCCATTTTCATAGTCGTATTAAAGGTTCGATAAAATTTCGTGCAAAAATCATGCTACCTAATAAAAAGGAAAAAACTTACCCAACTACATCGATGTCCTGTTGTAAGGTCCGATTTTATTCGATCGCATAGTTCAAAAACTTACTTGAACATTATTCACCATTATAAAATTATTTTTGAATTGAGAAGCACACACGAGACTAGAAAAAAAATTGTACTCCCGAATCTTAAAACTGCAGTTGTATATTCTTATGGATTCCTGGTTACATCTGAAACAAAAGAAAATTATATTAGTCAAAATTTTTAACAAAAAAGATATATTAATAATTATTAATTAGTAGACTTAAAACACATATATTTAAATAGATCCAAACCTAAAAAGAATACTAATGCGAGCAACTGTACATATACATGCAAGTGTTTTCAACGCATTAAGGACTCACCCATAAAAAAAAACTTTCAACTTCTCTTCTCGATGTTTCAAAACCCAAACATGAGTATACCATATAGGCAAGGTGACAGGAAAACTCTTCAACAATTTAGAAAAAAAATAACCCGGAAATAGGAAAGTCCGCCCGCACGAGCGCAAAGGGAAGATGTTAAATAAGAGATTGTATAATTGCTTCCTAAGTGGATAAGTGCTCGTCTCCTAATTTTACTCAAATCTTGGTTCGTCCTCCAATGGTGCAGTGTTTACGTTTTTGTCAAATTATCAGACTCAAAGAAAAAAAAACCACGAAAACCTTGGAGTTTGTAAACTACTCATTTATCAAACAAAAAAAAAGGCCAACTGCAAAAGGAAAAAAAATTTTCAAGCAAGAAAACAGTTGGATACTTGAAAAATTTCGAAAAATATCTTGAATTTTGGAAACAATCCATAACTGGAATTCTTATGTAAATGTGCTACTAGAGATATGAAATAGATAAATATATATGAGTAATTAGGAAAAATAAATACCAAAGTCAAAAAGCATAATACGTCTTTTATATTTTGACTACCGGGCGTTTCTGTTATTTTGGAGCGGATTTACAACTTTTGTGGGATATTTCAATTAACGCGGGATCACTAAACATTATAGCTGAACGCAGTTGCTTTTTTGTTATAAAAACATATACACTCACACAAAGAATTCACGCGTGTTTGACATTCTCTTATAGTAAAAAAAAAGAAGACGGGAGACAACGACCTAGCGAAAGGAAATTTCTTCTTTCATCTCACCGCTCGATACGCCACCGCCTTTTTCGTCACCATGTCTTCCAATCCGGTATTTAATTATTATATACGTGTAATGTAAATGAGCTATGCTGACATTATACACCAATGCTAATATAATTATAATCAAAATGACAAAAAATGTTTCACCCTTTGATGACAACTATCATCGACAATGAATTGCTTCCCAACATTTAATACTTTCTTCCCTAACAACGTCTAACAAAGTCTAAACAATTTTAAAACAAATTCTTTTCAGAATTATATTTATATTTTCAAAATTGCTGAGAAAAGCAAAAAGGACATTAGGCGCAGAATTGCGCAAAACGTGGGAGAATTCAATATATATATTTAATTTTAATCGCGATGACTCTTTTTTTCGTCATTATATCAGTACTCAATGTTTGCGCACTCATAATGCAATCAATGTAGCACTGATATCTTAAATTCTTTATACAAGTGTCGGTAGCATATAAAAGAAGAAAAAAAATCTCAACTCTCAACACAGTAAAAATAAAGAACAATGAAAAAATAATGAATCACTCACTAAAAAAAATTCTTTATTCTTTTAAACACGTATAATAAAGTAGTAAAATCACAATAAGATTTAGTTAATACAGACGTGCACGAATCACTCCAAACTCTATATACAGTCGAACATTAATTCTATAGGCTATAAAAATAAATTTTAATTTTCTATAATAATGTCTTTATGATATTATCACCATCATAAAAGAATCTCCCGAGGTAATTTTGACTAATAATTTGACACTCGAAAAATTTCAAAAAGTCAAACCGACTACTCACTGAACATAAAAATAAAACAGGTAAAGAAAAAAAAGCATCAGAAAGTCACGCTAAAAAATACCTACACGACGTTATATGGTTAAAGAACAAGAGTTTTTTTCCCAATCTTTGTGTTTTTTATTTTTTTATATTTTTTAGAATATAACAAACAAGGGAGGGGAAAAGTCTAAATTTTCTTAACTCAAAAAGATGTGAAAATTGAAGGTTACCCAACGCGGTTTTACAGTTATATGGATGCGCAATATAGACATAAAGCCATTAGGTAAAGGAACTGACTTCGCGCTAATAAATACCCTGGCCAAAATGCATAATGAAATTTTCAAGATTTTGGGCAATTCGTAATGTCCCTGAACGGTCCCAAAATTTTACTGTGTCGCGTAATATTCCTCTTTTGCCTGAAGCCGAGAATACACCGCACAAGCAAAAATCTTTTAGTTTCTCTTAAGAATTGTGCAATTTTCAAGGTTCGTCCATTTCACTTTTCTCAAATATGAATATATAAAATGGCAAAATTCATTTAGGGAAAACGGAAAATTTTTCTTCAAGCAGAAAAAATTTATACCCATTTAAACTAATTTTACATAGAAAATTTTTTATCTAATAAAATAAAATTATAAATTTAGTAAAATTAAAAATTGCTTCAAAATTATTACTATTTGAAATATTAATTTAAAGTATAGTAAATTAAATAAATATTTTCCAAGGTAGTAATAAGGGGATATTAACACAAAGTGTATAAAGTCAATGTGCTTATGGGGGGTAATACCTAAAGTTTGTGTAAGTCGATACTTCGGAAAGATTTGCACAGCATGCACTATTGCAACATTAATTCTAAAGATGAAAACTAATTTCCATGAAAATTTAAAATAATGACTCAACCCACAGTAAAAATGTGACTTAAACCTGCAACACAGGGAGTGTCTTTACTTGGTTGTAAATTACCAAATATTAACGAAAAAGAATGACGAAAATTTTACTTATATACTAATTTATGGAAATTACTTATTATCCTGCAAACTTCTACTTAAGTACTATTAATAAATTTCAAGTTGTTCCGTTAAAGAAACAAATACGTATTTCACTCCCCCATGTACCATAAAAATGCATTGTACAAAATCGTGACGTAAATTACGCATATTTTTTAATAAAAAGAAGAATTATTTAGTTTAGGTTATATTTCGTAAACGATCACCGAAAACAGTCACATAACCTACAAAGATAGAACTCGTTACCTACAGAGCAGAGTCGATAAGTGTCCCATCGATTCGAGTTGCAACACTGAGGAAAACAAATATTTCGATTTCAGCAAAAACATTAACAGTCGAACCACAAGAAAATGGTCAATCACATCACACAAAAATAGAAAGTAATTTTAGAAAGATAATTTTCACCACCTCTTACTATAGCATATCCCTAGGATCTTGGTCATAAGTTACTCATGCAAAATTTAAGAGTCGTAAATATTAGGAAATTTGGAGAAAAATAAAATGCAACTTAGAAAAGGTTTGACTTGGAAGTTAAATTGTGAGCGAAAGAAATAAGGAGTTTCATGAATGGCAAGACTAAGAGTCAGGTATAGAAAGTATTTGACTTTTAAACGACTCTTGATGAATAAATTTATTAGGCTGCAGTGAAGAAGTGAGTGGTTTTAAGAAATAAGAGAGAAACGGGGTGGAGACAAGTCAGTTTGGGGTAATTATCATTAGGGTGTTAATCCTGTTAAGTATTCAAAGACACTTGATGGGGGGTCCGTTAGAAGAAATCTTTTGCACATGAACCCAACAACCCCCAATCTGATTTGTACAACAATGAACACGGACTTTAGGTCAATTTTATTGGCACTATCTCCATTATTAGTCCCTTTTGCGAAAACTTGACTTTTGCCCATTGCCTTTTACCGGTTGACCTGTCATATTGCTGAAGATGCGGGCCCCCCCAAAAACTTGAGCCACACGGATCCGCAAATTTGCGGTACCGTTCCTTTTTCAATTATCTTACGACAAACCTCTCCAACAGTAAAGCTTCAGTTATTATATTCCATTTCAATACTAATTTTTCTCATATTTTATGACGGGACGACAGTATCACTAAAGTCATTCGTTTCTTTTCTTTACTTTCGATTATATGATTTGATTTATATAGCTGTAGAGAGTCAAATATTTATAATCATGCAATTACCAAAATGTTTGTCATTTTATTGCACCCATCAATATTATACGAAATAAATATTATATGGACGAGTAAATAAATTATGTAGTTAATTTCCATAAATGTGGAGTTTACGAGTTTCTATATAGTTTAAATTATAACAGCTGTAAGTCATCAGTATTTTAATATCATAACTTTCTCTCATCTTTATATTTCAATTCTTATGGTCCAAAAGTGATTCTTTTAATGGTGGAAATATTTGTAAATAAAATAGTATTTGTATTAAAAATCTAGTTTGCTGTAGCAAATTTTTTTTCTCCTAATTCAAAGTTGTGATAACAATAAATCCGTTCAGAGAACATCAAATTTTTTGACAACAAACCAGTTATGTACAAAAATCAAATAGATTTTCAATTCTCCGTTTTCATATAGTATTATTTTTTTTCGACAAAATTTCGTGCAAAAATCATGCTACCTAATAAAAAGGAGAAAACTTACCCAACTACATCGATGTCCTGTTGTAAGGTCCGAGTTTATTGGGTCGCATAGTTCAAAAACTTACTTGAACATTATTCACCATTATAAAATTGTTTTTGAATTGAGAAGCACTCACGGGACTAGGAAAAAAATTGTACTACCCTATAAACGATCGCGATTTAAAAGTATTTCGAACACTCCAGAACCTTGAAACTGTTGTATTATGAATTCCTGTATACTCGTTGCATCTGTAACAAAAGAAAATTATATTAGACAAAATTTTTAACGTAAAATAATTTTTTTTAATTTTGGTAATGAAACATTTTGTTTGGATCTTTTTTTTTACAAACAGTTGTGAGTATAACGCGTATATTATCATCAAGAGAGAAAGAGAGGATGCGTATACCGATTTTCAGCATAAAATGAACTCACATCCTCTGGGTATAGCAATGTAAATCAGGCGCTTAATCAAACCATTTAATCAGCGACATGATTGCAGCCACATCTGCTCTCCGTTTGTTCGCAACCAATTATATTATCCTTCGCCATTTATTCCAGCTATATATGTGCAATCAATAAAAAAGTTACGGACATCGATATATAGTCAAAATGGCTAAATTATCATCATCAATCCAAAAAGAAGAAAAAAATCACAATATCGCATTTTAATGAAGCTTTAATAATGTTTAAGTTTTGATCACTCCAAGATATATTCTATTACAAATATTTGTTGTTGTTTTTTTTCCAATAATTCTTTTACCGCAATAAAAAGAGTGGATATATATTTGCAGATAACATCATCCGAAAGGTACACACAGATAAAAGATTGTCCGAATATTAATCCTCGTAATAATAACCCAAAAGACTATAATACTATCATAAAAATAAATCGTTAAGTCCAAACATGAAGAGGATGTCATGAAATCTAGAAAGGATTAACTAAAAAGGGTTTTCCATGTTGTTGCCTATGTATTTTAAGTTGTAAAAAAAAATACTAAAGCTTTTATATATTTTTACCACATTTACCGTTAAGGATTAGGCGCTAACCATTAAGAAGCTTAAAGAGGACCTCTAGGAGGAAAAAAATGTGAGTTCTGAATGATTGCAATTATTCAGGGGTAACACTTTTCTTTCTGGCCAAAAATTATATTGCTCAAGATACTTAACGACTATAAAATAAAAAGGACTCTGTATCTCTCGCTTTAAGAGGATTAGTTTCCGAAAAAATGGGCAAGGGTTCGCCAATGGCAAACAGGAGATATCGTAAAGGGTTGGGAGAGAGAAATTTTTATTTTTATATTGCCAACATTTGTACTTGAAGAAAAGAACAAGTTAGCGGTATTCCATCAGGTAGTCTTTCCCCCCCCCCCCTTTTTTTTTGCTACTAATATTTCCAAAAGTTCCTAGTCCAATATAATCGAAGACCAAAATGTGAAAATCATTAGTTAACTCTTTTCCCAAATTTCAAGGTAAGGGTTATAAAATGGCAGAATTATTAAGAATGGCAAAATCATAAAAAAAGGTATTTTTACTGTCTAAAAAATAATATACTAAGAAAAAAATAAGCAACGAGAATAAATTATATCATGTAAAATAAATAAAATAAACAAAAATAATTTCAAAAAAAAAAATAAAAACGCAAATAAAACCGAAAAATGTTTTCTTTTCCGATATTTCAAAAATGGAGCCATATTTTCTCCGACATACTTTGCTCTAGTTTAAATCTACACCATAATTTTCTATTTTTTGCATTTACGATGAAGACGAAAAGAAGAAAAAAAAACTGCTCCATATTTAACAAAACGGTTGTATATCACAAAAACATTCAAAAAAAAAAAAAACGCTACAAGGAACAACTTTTAGTTATGACTTTTAGTTATTTTACACAGGTAAAATATTCCAGAAAAATACAAAAAAAAAATAAAGAAAGAAAAAAGAAAAAGATCGATCCCGTTTTGAAAAATTGTTGACCATCCCAATAAAGACTAATAAGTTCTGTTATGATATTTAAAATATGACTTCTGGTACCGTTGCTCTAGTTTTGGTTTTGCCGCATTTCAAAAATGAACGCATTTTTCCCAAATGTCTTGGAGAATTCAGGTATATCTGGATACAATTTTTTACAACTTGCACTTTTACTTTTTGTTACAAAAGAAAAAAAAATAGGGCAATTGACTTTTAGCCGAAAATTGTAAAAAAAAAAAATGAATACCAAGAGGAAAAAATGGTTCACCTACTTTTTTAACGTCTTCCAATAAAACGTATCGTAAAAAGATTATTATTTCTATATTATTGTCGATTAGTACCTTCTATGTTTGATCCGTTAAAACTTTACAACCGAAATTTTACTTCTGTTTGAAAATTATAATTATAAAATTTTCCCCTTTTGGGAATAGTTTATCGTGCTTCTGGATTTCTCTATAATAAATTATATAAAAATATTGCTTCGAATTTTAAAAAAATGGTAAAATTCAAATTTCATAAATTACAATAATTATTAATCAACGGGAAAAATAATTTTCTAATTTACACGCAGATCGAATTATTCAATAATTCAAAATTATTGAAAAAATTGAACTATTTTGTTTTGCAAAAATGCAGGAAAAAAATGGTTAACTTTCAAAGAAGTTTCGAATTGCGCAACTATAAAAAAAATATTTAAATTTTTTTTTCCTAGGAGAAGTCATAAAAATACAATATGTCTATATGCAAAAGATCGTAATTCAGTGACTGATCTTTTTGGAGCAGGCCATTTTTGAAATTTTTGCTACAGTTTTTTCATTGTTTTCCCATCATAAATGCGTTTAAAATGGAGCAAAAGTTATTTCCATGTTTTACGATATATATAGTGTCGTCGCGGCTGTATTTGAGTGCGGATATATTTTGTGTTTAGGGAAAAATATTATATATACCACCAAAAGAAGCAAAACCAATTTTTGAAGGCAAACTTTCTTATATAATATACTTTTTATGAGGTTTACGCTTGTTCTCCCATCTTTTTTTTTCTTTTTTTTTTGGTGCGTGCGTTTTTGCGTGACTACTTTATATAATATAGATTTTTGCAGTCCGAGTCGGATTGTAAATGTGCCGTAAATATGTTTTCAAAATGTTTTCAACTCATCTTTCGAAAGATTTTTCCGAGACGAATTGGTAAAAGGAGCAGAGGCAAAAATTATTCCTATACGACTTTATTATAAAAAAAAGAGAGCAGAATAAGAAAATGAAAACTGAAATATTTCCTCATTTTGATCCACCTGCATTTGAATCACGATTCTTAAATTAAAAAACAGAAAACTAAATGGAAAAACTAATTCTTTCTGATTATTGTTATTAATTACCCTCAATTTGGAGATTTTCATTAATAATTAATATCAAACAATGAATACTAATTACGACAATATACTGCGAAATTCATTAACTGTTAATGGATATGAGACAATGAATGCTAATGATGGTGATTAAGAAATGATAATATTACATCAAAAAGAATAAACATGTAAATACAAGAAAGGGAACAAGAAAGAATAACGATCACGACAAACCAAAATTGATTATGATGAAAATTATTTACTTTTTGTTACCGCAAATAATTGTTCACAAGAAATTATATACAAAAATAACTCAGTACTTCCTCTATAATAAAGGATGAGGCAAAAATACCCAAAGAAAAAATTTTTTAAAGCAGACTAAAAACTGTAATTGTTGTCAAAATTTGATGATATAGAAAATCGAAACAATTAGTTAAAATATCAAACAAATCAGTTAACTAATATTTAAGAGAAGTCAATATTTGTCGGCAGTTAAAAATCAAACAAATAGTGTTTGACGCAAACATTAGGGACAAATATCCACTGTTTTCTAAACGCACCTGTACAATAATATTTATTCGAACCAAATAAATTTTGTTCCTAACATAGTCAAATGCATTTTTCGAAAATAAATCTAAATCAACTTTCTGACTGATTCTTTTTGAACCCAGAATGAAAAATTGGTAGTCATCATCATCATTTAATTATGCCGCACCAAAAGAAATGTTAAATGTATCAATTTTTCAAGTGGAAAATGCAAATTCTTCAAAATCAAATTAATCTGTTTAAGGGAAGCCGGCATTATCACGCATGTTCCTGAATGTGAAATATGAATTTCTAAACTAGTGAAAGACACCATTCCAGCTGTATGCTACCAGAAGGAGCAAGAAGATTTACCCGTAGAGTAGAGTGAATCATAACGAATTTATATGGCGGAATTATTAGAGATAATTCTCTCACCAAGATCCATAGCAGTAGCACTTTCTCCCCTCTTTGAACGCTGCACAGAGTAGGTATACGGAAGCTTTGGGCGTGAAAGCAGGAACCTCACCAGCCAATCATAGTCAACCATAGGATCGATCAGCCAATGGAGGTGAATTTTCCATTTGACGTCGTTACCACCTCTTCCTTCCAGTGTTCCAGAGGACATAAATACAGCTTCTCCCAATGAAACATCTTCAGTACACTTTCAGTAAGCTCATCTTTCCTGTGGATGACAAAAAAAATAAATATATTTTTAGTGCATTTCCGGGCAAGTTGTTATACAATTCCAGCAGAGCTGGAAAAAAATTGTGAAAGTGAATAGTGAATAGACGTTTTTTTCTGAAATATAAATTCAAACTGTTTTTCATTAAATAGTGTTGACATAATCATGCAAGGCTATCATCAAAGGAGTTTTGAATCTCAACGAGATCAAAGGGAGGAGGAGACGATTGTGGTGGATATAGTGCCACCTCAGTATCATCTACACAGCACCCCACCAAATAGTCCTCCAATCAACCAATGCATCAAGCCTGATAAAGGTTAATATTTTTATATTACATCAACTAATTTTCAAAATCAGTTTACTCTCGAGTTTTTGTACCGATATATCAACAATTTCTTCCATTCGAATCCATTATTTTCTCTTCTATTTCTTCTCTTCCTATTCAAGTTTTTCAATACTTGTGAATTCGAATCTTCATAACATTTAAGGACACAGCTCCATATTTTACTGTTTATTTTCAATTTTTAGAACAAAATTTTCAACTTGAAATGATTTTGCAACATTCTTAAAACTTTTTCCCACTGTTTTAAAATTCTTGTACACTTCAAAAACAGTTGCAATGTCTGAAATAATAATGTGAATTGTCAAAAATTAAAGATGTTTGAGATTAAAAAATTTTCCAGTAAATTCTTTTCAACATTGCGGTATTTATAAGTAGCTTACTACACTAAGGGGGTTTGTAGCTTTTGAAAAATTTTTGTATACAATATTTATGATACGCAATCATTTTGTTCGTTAAAATTAACATCCATCCCACCCTCT
Source organism: Leptopilina clavipes (assembly GCA_001855655.1). Lineage (NCBI taxonomy): Eukaryota > Metazoa > Arthropoda > Insecta > Hymenoptera > Figitidae > Leptopilina > Leptopilina clavipes. Next base: position 26,774 of record JUFY01028968.1, on the reverse strand, counting down.
AGTGACAGGCTTTACAAAAATTATCCGATAGTATTACTGGTGTTCTCTTGCTTGAAACTTGTATATTTCAGTAACGAGAAAAACAATGGCGCGGTTTGTACCTGATGGAGGTGGCATTTTAACATAAACGGATTAGCATAAGCTGTTTGTATACAGATTTACGATGCGTAGACAATTTCGCGTGTCGATAATTAGTCGTAGGGATAATCCAATTGATTGTCTCTTATACGGACCAATGTGCATTACAAAATTTCAATTCTCAGCTTGAAGGTCCTGAATGTCATAAACATCATAAGATTTCTGAAGATTTGCAGCTTGCTTTGTAATCCTTCCTGGAAGAGAGATCCTCTTCCCTCTTTTGACAAACTATCCGCCTCAAGTTTTACTGCGGTAATTACTTTACTGCCTTATTTCCTGAAAAATTCAATTTTTATAGTTATAGATGTCTTGCAACAGGTTTGTTGCTTTTATAACATATAGCTCATGTCACAAACTAACCCGTAACAAATCCAATGTTTAAGGAGCAATAATCTATTATGTCTTTTTATATCATTTGGATTCTTCTTCTTCTCCTTCTTCTTCTTCTTTAGTTAGAAGATCACTGGGTTAATTGTACACCGTAGCTAAAATGTTTATTGAACGTTTTCTTCTTCTTCTTTTTTTTGGGGGGGAAAAACTTGATATTTTTCTTCATTGCGGCACATCAAAGAAATTGCGTAACCCACAATGGCTTTGCATGCAGACACCGCTATTGTCGTAAAAAGCGCGAGAACACCATCTTTTAGAGCGACTTTTAAAGGTGACACTGTAGGGAGTCTGAATCTATGGACCACCTACTCGATTTTAGAGATCCGTGTCTTTTTTTCGGTCGTTGTTGCTCAAAGGATACCGACCGCACTGTTTTCAATTAACATCCGGACCGTCACTTATCGGAAGTCAACTTTCTAGTGTTTTCCTCCAAAGTTTCCCTCACCGGGACATTCTCAAGGACTGAGAAACAATTTTTTTTTAATCTTTCTATGTTTCTAACGAAATATATTTTTAATTTACAGAAGTAACAAATCAGGAGAAGCAAGCACAACAGCAACAGCAGACCCTCAACAACATGGATCCTAATATGCGAAGATATCGAACTGCATTCACTCGTGAACAACTTAGTCGGCTGGAGAAAGAATTTGTCAGAGAAAATTACGTTAGCAGACCAAGAAGATGTGAACTTGCGACACAACTTCAACTTCCCGAATCTACGATAAAGGTAAATATCTCAAAGAATTAATAATTTACCGCTATGTAGGACAAGAAAATGAATCAAAAATTCATATCTTGCGTCAATTCTTAATGAAAGCAATTAGAAGGATTTCTCGATAGAAGTCATCGTCATATTTGAGCAGCGATTATAGCCTCAAGAGAGAGCTCTTGAAGCGGCGCCTTTTCTCTTTTTATTGTGAGAGTAAATACTTAATCACCGAGAGCAAACACAGGAGTAAGCGTGGAAGCCAAAAACACATCAGCTTCCAGGCTTACTCGAACCGAATCTCGATTCTTAATTTCCTGCTATACCTGCGGCTTCATATTCGTTAGAACCTTCGAGGTGCTAATCGCCTTGATTAGCAGCACTTCATCTCCCGCTTATGAAATTCTCTAAATCCATTAGCATGGGAAATTTAAACTTTTTAAATCATAAACACGAGATTGAGTATAATTGTTATTGCAAAAGATGAATTGATTCAAATTAGCGGAAATATAATTGAATTTGAGAGGGAAAATGCTAATGACTATTTCTTTTTTTTCCAGGTATGGTTCCAAAATCGACGCATGAAGGACAAACGGCAAAGAATGGCGCTGGCGTGGCCCTATATGGATCCAAATTTTGCAGCGACATTGGCAACAATTGCGGCTGCATCAACGCTACAACATCCTCCATATCCAACACCTGGTGGTGGGATTCATCTCAACTATCCCTTACCTTCGGCATATTATGGAGCCCGATTCTCTCCTTATGGAGGATCTGCGCCAGGCACGAACGCAGCATCCTTGCAGAGGCCACACCTCCAGTCGGCGAGTTATCCTCATCACCCACACATTCTCCAGCCCCACCACAATCTGCCGCCCCTCCATCTGCCAGGATTAGGCGTGCCAAATGTCGGCAACACTCCGTACATGAGTCCTCCACTTTCCACCAACAATACACCAACCTACAGGCCGACAATGTTATCAGAAATGAGTCCAGTTCATTCTGACACCTCCAGTGATTGCGACTGCTCCGGATCAATTCATCCACACGGTGCATGTCATCGAGACAAGGCCTCACCACCACTAAAACCCGTTGCACTCTCGAGTCTAGCGTCACCAATTCAAGCAATGCATAATGTCTACGAACCAAAAACAGTCACCGATTATGGAATGAGTCTCACCTCATCGCCAACCTTACAAAAAGGTATCAAAGTAGAACCACCGAAACTCTTTCAACCTTACAAAAATGACATCACAGAGAAAGCATAGACTAAAAATTATTTTTGTTGTTATTTCTTGTTCTTTGTTTTGTTCTTTAATGTCGGAAATTGGAGTAATTTCGCGAAAAAAAATTTACATGCAAGTATTTCCAAAGGAAAACAGATGATATTGTTGAAACAATTTTTTTTCAACAAATCTTTTTTGAAAGTTTTATGTTCGTTTCTATTTTAACAATTTGTTCTCAAGTTAATTCTAGTAATTATTTTTAACAATCATTAAAAAAAGGGAACATTTCCAAAATGATTATTCAATAGAATTACGAATCATTGAGAACAAATAAAATTTTAAAAAAAAGTTATAAACAAATTATAACAAAACTTTTTACCAAATTTTACATAGAAATAAAAATTACAAAACTTTCAAATTTTTAAAATAATTTTATCTTCTAAAAGCGACAAATGCCGAATTAAAGTGCAAACAAATTCATTTTTTACTGATGCTTTGAAAGTTTAACACACAGTCCTGTATTTTTTGTTCCATAATTCAGATTATTTATTTAAAAAAAGAAAGTCCATTATAGTCTATGCGCAATTTTTTTCTTTTAAGAGTTTCATTAAAAACCGAGATTTGTAAATAGAAAGAAAAAAAAAATTATAATCGAGTCACTGCCAATAATCTCGGATTTTTAAGTTACCAGCAAGTGTGAAATATTTGCCAATAGAAATTGTAAATAACAAAAGAAAAATTTATCTGTAAATTTTTCCGTTCGTTTTCTGTAGAATATTTTTGTGTTTTGCGCGAGATAATATGTGTTATATGTATGTGTGCGTGCGTGTGCATGTATTTGTTTTTGTAACGAAATTTTAATTTTGTACAGTAATTTATTATAAATAATGAAACAATAGTCCTGGTGATTTTTGTTTTAAAAAATCAAAGTCATTGTTACTATAAGACTAAATAAAAAAATAAGTGTTGTACATAAATATGTCTATAAGCCAGAGAATAAATATTCGATATATGAAATAATTTTTGTAATTTTTCTTACCTTTTTAATCTCCATATATACCTCAAAGACTGCTTTGCTTTCCTTCAACTCGACCACAGTATTAGGAATTGCAACTGTAAATATAAAAAAATTAGTAATTAGTATAAACAAACATTAAATTCCATAATCTAATACAATTTATTTCTTTTAATTAATTAATGAAATAATGAAAATATGAATAATAATTAAAACACATATAATAATTAGAAATGACTCTAAATAGTAATAAGTTTTGTTTTCTCCATTAAGTATAAATTAATTTCAGAATTACATTTCTAATAGAAAATTAAATGATTTTAGTCTCCAGTAATTAACAATAATGGAACATTTCCAAATAATATAAAATTTAAGTGTTTTTGGGTAATTATAGGATTTTTAGATTAGAATTTCCAAAGTCAATATAATGTACGAGTTAAAAAAAATGCCGAAAAAGAACAAAGCTTTAATCTTAACATTTTTTAAAGAGCCATTTCTAAAATTTTCCTAATTCGAAAAAACAATTCTCCTAAATAATGACCCTATTTTTATTATATATAGTTTTTATATTTCAAACATAAAAATTAAGTCACATTTCATGTCATTTTACTTTTGGTAAAATAAATTTAAATGCATTACAACTATATAGATTTTTATCGATTTAAAGAATTCGAAACTATATATGTATACATTTCGAAAAAAAAGTGAAGAGCTTTTACTTTGTATTATATACATTTTACGAGCCAATAAAATTTTGGGATATTATTCCCGGACGTACGACCGAATTTTTTCCAATCCTCTCTACATTAGTATAATGAATCTTATCACATGCTGAACACCATCTTTTCGTTTTCTTATAAACAATTTTATATTCCTCATTTTGACATATTATTACAATTTAAAATTAGTAATTACATAATGTCATAAATAAATGTAAATAAAACATAAAACAAAATTTTATGACTTATTTTATGGGGAAATTTTTTCCCGGTTTATTGAAAACCAGTGTTCAGGTGAAAAATCATGACCAAAATAGAGAAGATAAGAAAATATTTCAAAAAAAATTTTTCTCTTGAAATACTTTCTATTAAAAAAATAGCACATATTTTTTATGGTTGTCAAACATATATGTCATCATAAATATATCACAATAGAGAAACTATATATGTAAAAATACATATTTCCGATTCTGAAGTACATATTTCTAATTTTCTTTATTATGAGAATATTTTTGATCCAAGATTTTGAACTAAAAATTCATTAATTATAATTCTCCTAAATAAGGTAGTGTATTTATATATGTGTAATCGTTTTGAACCCTCGTAAATTTGGACATGAATCCCATATGAAAATGCACGCGAGCATTTAAGTTTTGTTAAAACACCCTCTGTATATATCAATTCGGACAAGAGAGACAGAGAGATAAGGAAGGCTGAACGAACTATTAAACGGGGAAGAGGAGAAAACTGGAAGAAAAATTGAGAGAGAAAGAGGGCGATACGGGATGAGCCAAGGGTGATTTTATAAGAGCTGTGAACACATGGGGCGCATTAAGTAGATATAAATAAGTTAACTGCGAGACAGCAGATTTTGGCCTACTGGTATAGGTTTATCTTGCGAGCAATTAACTCCCTCCATGTATGAACAGACTATAATACCATTTTGGGGTGAATGGAAACAAGATAATTCCATATGAACACCAAGACTTAACAACCTATTGAGGTTTACCTTTTTCAAGGCACGCGCTTCACTTCCTTTTTCTGCCGAAACTATACTCTGAGAAAAAAATAATAATTTAATCAAATTTAATTTTTTCAATTTAATAAACAAACAAAAAATTAACAAAGGAGTAAAAAATCTGCTCGATTCTGCGATTTAAATGAAGAAACGTATTTAAAAAGTTATGTTAACTTTATTTAAATATGGGATACTTATTACACTGAAAAAAAATTATTTGAATCAAATAATTAAACTCTCATTAACTATTATCAAATAAATATATTATTTTTGTCAAATAAATTTTATTTGAGTCAATTAAATGCGTATTTGATTTAAATCTAGAAATGATGCTATCAATTACAGTTTATTTTATTCAAGTAAAAATTATTTTATTCAAATAAAAATTATTTGGTTCAAATAAATTTTATTTTAGTCAATTAAATGCGTATTTAATTTAAATAATCAATTACAGTTTATTTTACTCAAGTAAAAATTATTTCATTCAAATAAAAATTATTTCATTCAAATAAAAATTATTTGGTTCAAATAAATATCTATTTGATAATAGACAAGTAAACTGTTATTTGAATAAAAAAAATTGTTTTTCAGTGTTAAGAAGAAGAAGAAGAACTTTACAAATCACTTAATTACGCGGACGTATTAGTCAATTATTTCCAAAAAAGTATAAATTCATCCAATAAAAAAATCAGTAGCGATGACTTCGTTTCCGTTCAGTCCCAAAAGACAAAAATTTATTTCAATCTACTCGATTGCGATTTATAAAATATTAATATCTAATTTATACCCCTGATGTACAGAAATGATCCCCTTGGATAAAATCCAAAACACACGCCCCAAACTCACGGGAGAATAATAACATAAGGATATCAACCCTCCAACTTTTTACTCGTTCAATATATATATGAATACTTTACATAATTGTCGCATCATCAAATCTAGTCATAATTTTAAAAATCAGATTCAGATTTATTTCACGCATCCAAATAACAGTGTATAAAATTTCAATTCGTAATATATATTGTTTTTAGAATTATTTGCGGATTAGAAACGGAACGGAAGTTTTACCTGGAAGGCGGGTTTTTTCTTTTTTGCTCTAATACAAACATATGTAACGGTCGATAAAAAGTTAAAGCGTAAACGAGTTTGTTTCGTGGGGGTAAAGAAATGTTGACACCTTTGGTTGCGTCTCCATGGACCGCCCGCGGTTTGAGTAACCAACATCTACATTGGAAAAAAAGTACTGAGAATTTCATGATTGCAATTTTTCCATGTCGACCTCAATTTTCACGCGGCGCAATACAACCAAAATGTCCAATTCTTCGCGGAGTGCAAAATATTTTCTTATGTTTATTCCTCGACCCGAAAAAAATCGTTTCGATGCAACCAATTTCATTTAGCAATTATAACTGCCTTGAAGAATTTCGAAAACATCTGTCTGAATATTTTCCATGCATGTTTCAATTATATTTTCCCAAAAAATTTATTTCTTTATTCAATTAAAATCTTTTCCCCCAAAAAAAAGGAATGTTCACTCAGACTGTTTAATCGAATCCAAAATTTTACCTATTACAAAATATTTATTTTCTTATTAGAAGAGGAAATGTAACATAATTTTTTGAAATGTTTCGAAAGCTAATGAGTAATAATAAGAAAATAATCAAATATCCTGATGGCAGAAATTTGTCATGTTTGTTTAGAGATGTAAATATTTGTAGCGGTCAGTTGTATATACATATACATTTCAGAGCGAAAAAAAGACATTTTTCCGGAAAAATATCTCGTGACTGGAACTTATAAGGGAGTGAATTGAGAGTGAAAGATCGAGAAGTGATTCTTTTCGGGTTCATTTTTCAGTGCCATGACGAAATCGGAAGAAGCACAATATTTGGGTGAAGGCGAACCTGTGGCTAATTGAAAAGTCAAAACTCGAAATGAATGGATACGTGAAAGCGTGGAAGCTTATTGTTACAAAAGCAACTTTACTCCCTGCGGCTTTCTTTTTCCATCAACTTCCAGAGACCCCCTACAATGACAAATATTTTCCATTTTCTCTGAACAAACATACATACAAAATGACTATCACGATTCACATAATTATCAAAATCATCATCACAATTCTCAACATTATCAAATTTTACATCCTAATAAAATTGTTCCATTAATCAACCGTTTATTATCAACATTTTTGAACTTTCAAATATATTTCAATTATTTATTATTATTTTTTTGTCATAACAGAAAATTAAAATGAGTCAATTCTCAAAAAAAAAACTTCTTATCCCTTTAAGGTCTTGGCCTGGCTAACCGGAAAAAAAGGAGGATAAATAATATCTTGAAATTTCGAAAAGGGCAAATTTTTGCTAAAAGCCACCAATCGAAGCGACTTGGGCTACAGAACAGAAGTTCAATTTAACTTCTTGGCAAAGCGAGAGCTGGGTTTCTGGGACTCTCTCACGAACAAATCATTCGCCTCCATTCACGCACGATTTCTCAGTAAACATTTTCGAAAAGGATAATTTACTTTTTCTCCCACTTTATTATCCTTTCTGAACCAAAAGTCCTACATTATTTCCATTTTCGAAGGTCGCCTTACTCATTCCTTTATATACAAAATTCAATAAGTTACATTTCTAATTCAAAAAAAAAAAAAAAACACTTTTAACCTCTTTATTTATACCATTGTTTGAATAACGTACCGCGACAGAATAGAAAAACAAACAGAATAACTTTTCTAAAATATTTTCCTAATGTAAAAATTTACGGTTTTGATGGTTTTAAAATCTTATAATTTTTTCCAGGAGGATTTCAAATTAGAGAAATTTCTATATGATATTTACAGAACGGATTCACAAATGAAAAAACAAACAATTTTTCCATTTTTGAACTATAAAAAATTTGATAAAATATTCAAATTAATGAATCGGAAAAATTTTCTCACGGAAAATAATTGTTGAATATTGAAGGAGAAATTCAGTAGGACCTGTTCATGTCCCATTGCCAAATGAGAGAATCAATTCCTATATCTGAAATTAATCGACCATTTGATCTTTGGTGGCACAATATTTCCCTCATATAAACAGACAGCGTTTCAAATTCCCCTTCGCAAAACATGTAATAAAATCAATGGCAATAAATAACACGTTATGCATAGTTAAAATAGAGGGTTCTGTATTATGGCACGCCATGACAAATTGAGAAATTTCAGCTATCTATCTGATAATTGTACTTTGCTCTCTCTCTATAGAGGAGAATATACTCGATATACACTACTCAATAGACATGAGGAACGATCGAACTAGATTTCGATCCGTTATGGGAATTAATTTCTTCCAATAAGCAATCTTTTCTCTCTCATTACTAATGTGAACGCGAGACGATGGGAATTCACGCAAAATTATCCAGTGAAAAATCATTGAAAAGAAAATTTTCGAGTAATAAAACAACGGTGTTCTAAAGTATCATCATTTTCTAAAGTAAATCTGAATCAGAAGAAATCATTCGACTTGACCATTGCAATAAACTATTTCTATTGAAACTCATCGTAACGGGTTAACATAACGGCGGTCATTCTTGATAAATGTGAAATATTTTAAAGCTTTTGAGATATGGCATTTGGTTTACCGCATTGGTCATAATGGTAGACCTCCGAACGTCCTTGCATCCACATTAAACTCTAACCATCCGGAAATTAAGAGAAAACATTCCGTATCGCGTAAAAGCGCTGCAGCACATTCGCCATGGTCCAATGTGTATCACGATGAGAGGTCGTAAATTTGTTTTTCCCAAAAATTTCTATGATGAACGATGGGTTTATGTGTTTATGCATTTATGGTCCAGGCAGATACAACTGAAAAACTCCTCCACGGTGCGATATGCTTTAACTAATGGAACACTGGCGCAACATCTGAGAAATATTTCCACTTCCGGGTTGACCATCATTTAACTGCGATACTGAATACAGTGGAACCTCGATTATCCATATCACTGGCATCCAAACTGAAAATAGAAATAAATAAATACTCGAACCTTTTTAGATCCTCTTAATACTAAAACATAATTTTTACGACATCTCAAAATTATAGAAACTATTTTCCATCTTTTGATTTTTAATGAAACTAAAAAAGTTTAAACAAATATAATATTTCTAACTTCTATTATCGAGGTTCCACTGTTTTTTTCATTCTCAGTGAATATATTATAATTTCCGGAAATAAACCGCAATTTTCCAGCAGAGACGAAAAGAAAGAAAAATTTTTTTTTGTTTGTAATCAACAGAAAAAATGTAGAAAAATATTTTCGACATACGTCAAGGGAGATGTTTTGTTGTAAAAGGAAGAAAAAAATATTTCCTAACTTGCGTGCAACTGCGTTTGGTCATCAGTAACAATAGATCATTGGGTAGTTTTACCACGTTTTTGAGGGGGCTTGAAAAATTTTGAGGTGGCGAAACGTCTTGTTGTAAATCTTCCAATGGTTTTATTTTGGTTTATTATACATCTTCCGTGTTCTGAAAAGAAATTTTTCCCAAAACCAGGAATGTTTGCCTTCATATTACCTAAACTAGAAACAGATTGACGCCATTTCTAATTTCTTGTTTTACACGCTTCCTCATTGGACAATAGACCTAAAAACCGCCTCTACAAAGTTATATAGGAATTATTTTTATTTTATGACCTTCGAAACTGTCTTTTGCAACATAATCAAATTTTCACCCTTATTTTTATTTTATTTTTTTTGCTTTTCCGGGAAAGTCAATAATTTTTTTTTTGTGAAGTAAATTAGAGACATATTGATAAAAAGAATTGGATAGACTTTTTAATAGCGGGAGCAATATCATTTTGTATTAAACAGTGTAAAGTTTAGAGACTATAGGAGTGTTATATATGTATAAAGTGGTGGATCCCATAAAAACGTAATTCAGCCATAAAACGCGTGAGAAAAAGGCCTTTGGATAAGGTTGCGAGTTTCGCAGCGGGCTAATAAAGGTAAGAAGAGGTGAACCGCGGGTTAAAGACGAAGGTGAGTTAATTTCATCAAGCGAACCTGATTCATTATCCAATATCGACTCTCGTAAATCCTCAACCCGGTCAAATAAATTATCGCTTCGCCCTGTCTCAACGATCCAAGTCGATAGAAACCGAATCTATAAATCTATCTCGTCAGCGCAAAAAATCCCCAAAATCGAAAAATGTATTTTAATTCCCGCAATTGAATTATTTTTCTTCTCTAATAATTAAAATACCCATAGAGATAAATAACTCCTTTTCTTTGGAGAAAAATTATGATGACCATTTTTGCTTTTCCCAATGGAGGGTTTAATAATTTTTCTCGCAGGTTAAACTCATCTTGCTGAACGAGAAAGTTGAGACGGATGATACTTTTGAGGAATATGACATCTTGTTACCACTTGGGTTCTCGCTGTTAATTTTTCCTGTCATGGCTGATAATCGCGGAGGATTCCTAGATATCCGATGGACATTAGTCACGCCCGTTATAAATAACATGAAAGGCGCGATGGTTCTCCGTAACATTGTCCAAGAAGAACACGAAGCGTAACCGTTTTTCAGAGGGAGTTCATAGTGTGCGGAAGTAGCATCTTCGCACCGCGGAAATCTTAATAGATGGTTTATTATTTTATGAGGCTACCTTATGCTTTGTGTACATAACTCGTAGGTACCTCGTCATTGTCAAGGACCCGTAAATCATTGAAAAGTTGGTCGCACGGTAGCTCCTCCGCGCGAAACAGCAGCTTCCCTTTTTCCGTTTTCTCTTAACTCCTCCAAAAGATTTCACAAATCTTCACCATAAGTTTTCCGCATACATTGCCATATACTTTTAAAAATTATAATCACAATGTGGAAAATTCAAAGCGGTGTTTGAAAATTTTAACCATATCAGGAACATCTGTGTCAGAAAAAAATATTACACCTTTGCACAATAGACAACAGCAAAATTCTGAAACGAATTTCAGAGCACAAAAAAAATAGGAGAAAATTTACAATGATAATTTTGATTTGAGAAATAGAAGGAATTTTGATTGTTTTAGTCATTATTGTATGACGAAAGACCTTGGAAATTTTGAAAAAAAGACTGAAAACTATTACTAACCTGGAGAAAATCATTTTCAAAGAGGTATAACAAAGGGGATAATTTACAATCTATTTTAAAGGATAAAAAATATTCTTTGCAATCCAGTTTGTTTTTTTCTGATACCAATAACATTAAAACATTCACTTAAAAATTACTTCTAGTTCTTCCTAAAATCTTGTAAAAATGATTACAAAACAAAAAAATCTACCATTTTTCAAAGTAGAATGCTACTTTCAAAAACAGCAGACTTCTAATTGAAGGAATTTTTAATCTGGCAAAAACGGATGCTAAAATGAAATTCGGAAGCCTATAAGAACACAAAGGAACGCGGGAAAGGGTCCTAAAGTCTTGTGACGATTATTTATGCGTGCCAATAAAACTTTCCTACATCAAAACGAAGAAGCTTGGAAAGCATTGTCGACTTTGGTCGGTCAAGGTCGTGTGACAGAAGAAGAATCAAAAGTGAACCTACATTATAGCTGCGCGGGGAGTAGCGGCGAGAAGTTTCGACAAATCGGAAGCTTGACTGGGTGAAAATAATATATTTAGAAACAAGAAAAACAGGGTACAGACGCATATAGACAAACCTAAAGAAGAAATGTCGAAAAATGCAAGAACGAGCTGGCGCGTGCCGAATCAACGGGGGGTGTACTAAATATTTTGGAAACATTGAACGGAGTCGGAGAAAAATTCAGTCGCTGATGAAAGGAAATATAAGATTTACACCGAAAGCTGAACAGATTCACTTTTTCACCATTCTCTCACTCTGTCTCTGGGTTAACAGGGCACCAGGTCCTCAAGGACACTGCGTGAAAATGTTTTTCTCCCAGTTTGTTAATGTTATATGCTCAATTGGTCTCGCACCTTGTATACCCACTCTCCAGGTGATAATAGCTTCGTTCCAAAATTCAACGGAAATGCATAAATACTTTTCCATTTTCAAATTTTTGACACACATATCTTTCAAATGATAACTCGAAACATTTTTCTCTTTCTTCAAAAACGAGATCTACCATAGCTTCAAAAACAAACTATTTCTAATTTTCTCTAAAGGAAAAGGAATTTCACTAAACGAAAATATTCAATTATTGTTAGTTAAAATGGAATAATTATTTCTTCAAATAAATATCCGCCTCAGAGTTTAGCGATATTTATAAACATCACTGAAAAAAAAAAATTTATAATAAATATTTATTAGTGTCAAATAAATTTTAAGTCAAATAGATTTGATTCAAATACGGAAATTATTATTTCACTTACAGTTCATTTGATTTAAATAAAAATTATTTGGTACAAGTAAATATTTACTTGACAATGGACAATAAGTAATTCATTATTTGAATCAAATAAATTTTTTTCAGTGCACAAAAGAAAATTGTTTGATAATATTTACGTGATGAAAAAAAGACCTGTTTTAGAAATCATTGGACATGGTGAAAATTGCAGATTGAACTATGAGTCACGTTCGTCTTTTTTTCAGCAGGTGAAAATATTAAACATCCATCACGATGTAGTGAGTCAGTTATATACGTTGACAAAACAGTGTCTTATACACATCACAACAAACACTCCAGGATATGTCCGTGAGGGAGTTTTTCGAAAAAGAAATCGCAAAGTAAGCGGGAGGTCCTTTCACCTACAGGCGGAATAAACTGTGTCGAAATGAAATTTTCCCTTTAAGGATTAGAGACGCCCCTTTGTTGCAAAACATAGTCGCATGTTATCCTGTTAGTTGTGCGTCAAAATATTGTGTCAAGGACACAACCTGAGTTATTGTCAAATCCACGGGAGCAAAAGTCAAATGTAGTACATCTCACAGAATGAAGAAAGAATAAGATGACAGTATTAACTCAAGGATCTCGTGTCCTCGGCCTACTCAGTTTTTCTTTCTCTAGGTTATTAGGATCTTTGAGTAGCTCCTGATCTTTCCAGAGACTTTATCTTCGTTTTTATACTTTGAATTCATTTTTTCCAGTAAATGATTAAACCAGGAAATCAGTGGTCAAGATTTGGAATTTCTAGTCAAGTCTTCCTAAAAAGTCAACAAGAAAATTATCAACGAAAGAAATATTAATTTTTTTAGAGAGTCTTAGATCCTCTAAGATGATTAATGGAACAGTTTGAATTTAGAAATAGTGACAAAGATTTGAATTTTCTTGCGATCGCCATTTTCGTGTATAGCTATAAAACATTCTCAATTCTCGGGGGGTTCCTCTTATCTTTCCTATTATCGATAGCTGGCTCGAGACCAATATGGCTCCGCTCTCGGTAACCATGGCTACGTCCGATATTCCAACTCTATAGGGAGTCCCATCATCCGTACCATTATCGTGCTTTCCCATAAATAAGAAGAGGGCACTCCCTCATTTCGCGAGTGACTATATTACCCCAACATTGTCGTGTTAGCGAATACAGTATACATCAAAACCAACGGAAGCGGATATGGCAAAACTTTTATGAGAAATTTATTGCCCATTTCTTCAAAAACTTATATAAAGAAAACATTTTCTATAAACTGAATCCTAAACAATTCGTAACATTTCTAATTGAATCAACTGAAACATTAGCAAAATCTAGTCAAAAATTCTAAAAAGAAAAAATATTAGAAGAAAAAATCCTAGTAAAAGATGATTATTTCCATTGGGGAAATTTAATCAGTTTAATTGGAAAATTTTACGACTTGAAGTAATCGAGGTCGCTAAGATTTTTCCCGATCCAAAAGATTATTTCTCGCATCCAATTTAGAAAAGCGGTTGCGGAGAGACTGCAGAGACAATTTTCGGTTATCATGTATATATACGTACCGTGTAGAGAATAGATATGAAAACGATAAATCTCGAGAGCGTCGCGAAGGCGGCAGCATTCTGGCCAAAGCGAATCTACTTTATCGGCTGTGAAGATGCATTCGTCTTAATCTCGTTCATTTTGCCGGCCGTATCGACGCAGATCTCCACACGCTGGAACATTATATATATATATATATATATATGTGTAAATGTACAAAAGTAGAATCAAGTTCGCGTGCGCGAAATAGAGAAAATGGCGACCCTCCCTTCTTCTTATCACCCACGGTTACCCAATATTGGATTGGGTGGCAGCCAGTATGGCGGCCCTCGTCAGCGATATCATCGCTCCGAACTATACTCCTTACGTTTCGCAAACTTGAAATTATTCGAATCAAACTTACAAATTATGGATCCCTTGCCTTTTAGTTCCTGAATTTACTTAGCAAAACTCATTCGTAATTTTTCAATTGCAATTGCAATCCAATTTTCCGTTTGTCAGGTTGGAATACAATTTTAACCATTGAGTTGTCTATCTATCTCGTTAGTTATCGATCGGTAAAACAGAATATCGAGACTAAAATCAAAAACTTGTGCAAATGGTCGAATATTATTTCCTCCAAATTGGATAAAAATTACAATTGTTCACCAACTTGAAAGAAGAAACACAAAATGTTAAATAATTATTATATTTTATAACAAATTTCGTCCGAATATAATATTTTGAAAATTGTACAACTGCGGGTCTTTTGAAATTTAGTGAAATTAATTTTAACTATTGTTCTATTTGTTGTTAAAAATCATTTATTAGTTTGAGATTATGTCAATGGGTTGAACCACCAAAAGTCGAGGCGATTTTTTCATTGAGCTGCAATAGAAAAATCGCATCGACTTTGACATGGCCTTAAGTAGAAAGTTTCAGGTATATATAATTTTAAGAGGTTGAAAAGGACATTTGAAATTAATTACAAAATGAAACTTATTCGCGAAGGAGGTTGTGTTCACGAATGCGGTTTCCATTAAGTGAAATAAATGCGACTTAATTAAAGGGGTGGAAACAATTACTTGAAAATAAATCGCAGCCGTTAATCCGTTATAGCGGAGACAAGTTAAACTTCTCTGCTGGCGCAAGGGATTTGCGGGAACGACGCCGACGCCGAACGTTCGCATAATTGGCTTTGAGCGTCGCCACCTGCGCCATGTAAAGCCACAGTCTTACACAGACACGTGTGTAGGATTTGAGTATAACGATGAGAAAATTCCCTTCATCAATGAACTCGTCAACTGAATTGACATTCACTTCCTCTATCAATTCATATATAATTATTTTTCGATCTAAACGCACGTTAACTTTCGCCAGTATTAGAAAAATTTTTACCAAAACAGTTTATATATTTTTCTCAATAGATTGTAAATTTAACTTTTTCCTAACGCTAAATTGAAAAAGTGAGTGGTACATCTGTGATACAAATAAACGCGATGAAAATTTGGATTGTTGCGCTTATAAGAGTGGAGGAGCTGTACACAAACCGCCCCTAAATTTACCCGGTAGCTCATTTTCGAAAATTCTAGGGGCGTATCTAATGTGCTGGTACCTCCAAATACAATGAGAAATTCTATTGTAACATTGAGACATCCAGTTTATAATTTATGAGGGCCCTGTTTACCGACAAAGATTGCGGGTGGCTCTTCCTCGAGGAAGAAATTCACTATGAGAAAACAAAATCTAACGCAGAGAATGCACAAAATTGACTTTAGTTCCGCTTAATCGTCCGGTGCGTGCATTATTGCTATGATCATAATTTTCTTTCAGTTTCGTTCGATTCTTCCCAGTCGTCTATGATTGAAACGATGCCCTCAAATAATACATATCTCGCGTCGCTGACAAGGAAAGCAATAACGTTGATCCCTTCATCGTCCAATCATTTATGCCTCTAAAGAATCTTTCTTTCGGAAACGAATAATTCTTTCAATTTTGCTTCTTCGGCTCCGATCATTGATGATGGGGGGAAAATCCCAAATCCGTCGGAAAATTTAATGAAGGGATCATCGTCCATTTTCAGGTCACTGTCAACATCTATAGGAAAACGATATAATACAATTAGAAATATACAAACAAATTAACTATATGAATTCATGCGTCGAATTTAAGAAAAATGGAATTTGTTTTGTAAAAGAGAATAATAAGTAGCAGACACTTTACAAGTTTATGGTCCAACAACCCCGATGATGGCAACCGTAACCCGAGTTATGTTTTATGACTCGCAAAATTCCTGGCGCGCAGCTTCCGGGGACTTCAGAAACTGACCAAAAACTCACATTTTAGAAAAATGGTTAGTTGCGGTTTTATGGCCGTGGAAAAAGAAGAACAAAAATGAAAATTATAGTAAAAATTATAGTTATAAATGAAAATCTGTTTCTATATTGTAGAAATCATTGATTACAATAAGCCAGATGCAATCGAGTTTGAAAATTCCATTTACCCATTTTTCAGTGACACAAAGAGGTCTTGAAATCCATAAACATTTGACCGCACAATTTGGAAACTAAATGGTCACGAAACTGTATAAACATACTGGAAAGAATATGTTGACATATGGGTTTTCTAAGGTTTATCGAACTGACCCATAGGGATTGTTTGCGGGGGTGGCAAATGGGGTGTCGTGGTGTTAAATGACCCTGATTCTCGCGTATCTATTCAAGGCATGCTCCCATCTCAGCAGGCCAATTCTTGTGGCTAATTTCTAGCGTTATTTGTTTAATTGCACGACTACCACCTGGACCTCAATTTCGATCTATTCTCTCTCCGCCGCAGTTTAAATCGAATAGTTTTGCGGTGATTTACAACGAATAACAGTAGATCTTGTTCACGGATTTATCAATCTAACAAAAAAGTCCATTTAGCAATGATTAATATCTCTCCACTAATTGAACTTTTATTATATACTTTTATCAATAATTTTAAAAGCAAAAAAAATTCTTGATAGTGAAATAAATATTTAAGTCATCATAAATATACAATTAAATATCGAGACACAAAAAAGAAATAAGTTGATTGAAATCAAATATGAATTTGATTATATAAGAAATTGACATGAACAATAATTAACTGCATAGTTCAAGGGGAAAAAAAGCAAAAAAAAAAACATTAATTTTCGAAATATCGTTATCGATATTGTTAAGAAGTACTTAAAAATTTAAGTAGCATTTTTAATCTTCAGTAAATGTAAAAATTAAAAAGCAGTAATTTCGGAAGTTAAATTTGTTTAATTTTATTATATAGAAAATTCATGTCAATATGTATTAAATTTAATGTTTCTATAACGGGAGAAAATCTTCGTAATATAAACCATTAAAACTACTTTAAAGTTCAAATATCATCTAACGGTGAAAGTTATTTATTTATTTCTTTTATTGAATCTTAAACCTGTCACGAAAAAATTTATGTTTCAATGCGGTAAAAAAATGAAGTAAAGATTATATAAATTTTTAGGAAGGAACGCTTTAATTTTACTACTAATGTAATAAATTATCACCCAGTGGAATATAAAAAGGGATAAACTTATATTAATGATTTCAATGTGAAACATATTTTGCAACTCTATTATAAATATAATTTTTCACCCGTTTTGTCTTTCAATATATTCATTTTTACAAGACAGATCTATTTTTTTTTTTTTTTTGCATTTTTGTTCTATGTAATATTTTCAAGGGACCAAAGTGAAAATTTCGATAAAATTTTCATAGCGTTGGTATCATATTTTTCTCGATAAATTGATACATGGAAAATTTATTCCACTGACCATTTACTCTTTTAAAGGTGGAAGTAATTTTAAAAGTAAAAAAGAATTATTAAATAAATATATAAAATTACTCACAATATTTTCCATTGAATTTCCAGGACAAAATTTTCAGTCTGTATTAAATTTTCACTTAAGCCATTATTATCTGCGATCACTGAGAGAGGATTTTATGGAAAGTTGACGCTATTTCCGCCTTCCGACAATATTTTGACAAAGAAGAATCTTCACTGTACACCTAAAAATAAAAGAAAATGTTACAAATATTAAATATAAAAAATTATGCAATAAATTAGTAAAAATAAACGTTTTAGTCTATAATAAGGTATAACAATTTTTTTTAAACTTATTTTTGAATATAAATCGAGACAAAAATCTTGTCGAGGAGTTTCCATCAACGAAAAACGTTCAAAATTGATCTAAAAACAACGTCAACGCGCTGTGTGTGATTAACAGCAATACGTGTTTCAAGTCATAAATTGCAATTCGAAAAAAGCCGAATAGCCTCTCTGTCTCTGAATACAAGTTTGCCTTTTTCTCTCTTGCAATCTCCAGGAAAATGAAGGCCATAAATAAGCTCGCCTGGACAATAATTTCGTTGGAATCGAGCGACAAGATTTTTTTTCTTTTTTTTTATCGGTGCGCAACTTTTGTACATTCAACATACATAGGTGGCTGTTGGAAAAGGGTAATAGGGAAGAAAAGGGCTTTAGAAAAAAAAGAAAAGAAAAAATAACGCAACACTACTGTAATAGAGAGAGAGCGAGAGGACAAGTGTTGTTCGTAATCAAATTTAAAATTCCCAGAGCGGAGGAAATCAGGCGGGTCCGACCGATGAAAGAGTAACCAACGGCTACAATCGAATCGGTTTCAGTTGTCACATGACTCCAAATAAGCGACAAAATCCGATCTCTATATATCGAATTCTAGAATTTTTTTCTCTTTCTTTCACAATCTTCCTCTCAGATTTCCCTCGAGAGAAAATGAAAACTCCTGCAGGGACAAACATAATCTAATCTGATTTTATTAATAAAAGAAAAAGAGAAATTTCCCCTTTCTCTTATCGAAACTAATGCGAATTTTTTTTACATATTATTATTTTCACCCAAGTCAAAATCTTCATTTTTTTTTTTTTTTTAGAATAAAAAAGAATTCTCAATCTCAAAATGCAAAAATAAATAAGGTTCCAAATTATGGAAAAAAAATTAAAAATATTTTCAGTGGATGATAATAATTTATGACATATTAGGTACTAATTCTTTGTCAAGAAAAACAGAAGAGAAAAATGCAAATCCCTTGAGACATCTTTATTGCATGCGATTTATTCTCGAAATATTATTGTTTTCAAGGAAATAATCCCTGTAGATAAACATGAAATAAATCTGTGATATAGTTTTTCCCAAAAACGCCCTCTTTTAGTTAAATAAATACAATGTTCAAGTTTTGTTGAAAGTTTTACGAAAATATTAAAACATTAATACGTTTCTAGACAATAAAAGACTTCTATTAAGGGGATAATGATAATATATCAGAGGTTATTATGCTTATTCAGGAGAAAATGCAAATTATTGAAATTCTATAGATCATTTCGAAAATCCCAAAACATATTATTATATTCATCTTTTTTTTTGAAAAGATTGCGTAAATAGGGATTTTATGATCTGTGCCATAAGCCCGATTGTCTTTTGGCGAGACACGAATTTATCTCTACATACCTAGAAATCTGAAAAACGTTTATTTTTTCTACTTTTGGATATTATATACATTTATCGTCATTATGATTGGGATTTTACGTAGATTTATTACAGAGATAGAATCTGAATAAATATATAAAAAAACGGAAAATTTCGATTATTTACATTCAAGATTTCAATATATTAAATATATTATGTGCACTAATTAGTTAAAAGGTAAAGTCTGCAATAAACAAAAAGTCTCGCAAAGTCCCATTAAAAATTAAAATTTGATGAATATTTTTCAAATATGGAGAGAAATTATATACATAATGTTGGTAACATATCAATCTTTTGGTCAATGTATATAGGGATATATGTATACGGACAATGGGAAATAATTGGATCGAAAACAAACGGATCAAACGTATAGTTGCAATCATGCCATTGATTAAATGGGTTGATTAAACGCTTAATTTACCTGCGTATGGGAAGTAATTTTGGTTTATGTGAAATCTATACTACAGCTGATCCTCACACAGATATGCATTTATCCCCAAGAGCTATATATATAGCAACAACCGAACTATTTTGGGCAATCTATAAAGCGAAATAATTTATAGGCGCCTCAAGGGCTGCCGATTATTATACATTTATTACAAACTGCTAATAAAAGAACTTTAAAATGGAAAATTAACTCGATTTCACATTCGCAATTTCGTTCATATTTTACACGTATTTACAAAGTTTTTTACCTTGCATTTCTCAAAATTTGGAAAAAAAGATCAAAAAAATTCAATAAAACATCCAAATCGACACAAAAATAAAACTTAATTGTCAATTTCATTGCTTATGAATTCCGAATGACGCCTGAACGACTGAAAAATAAATACTCACATTTGCAGGAATAATGCGGGAAAATGATGAAATATTGCATTATTTGGCAATATTAGTTCGGTATTTATACGATTTTAACCGAAACAAACCCCAAAAAAAAGTCGATGCGAAATCATTGATATCCGTTCCGCATGTAATTATTTCGAAAATATTGATCAAACTAATCAATTATGCGTCAAATGGGAAAATAAATGGTCAATAGTGTATACAGTAGAAGAAAAATAAAACTAAAAAGCAAACCTTCGGAATCGACGCCAACGGAGCGTCGATTATACACATCCACCAATTCTCACCTCATAAGTGTTTTCAATTCTTCTTTTCTTGTGCATATTTTGAATCGATCGCTTCCACTGCAAGTTCTTTACTAGTATTTAGGTAAAAGTAAACTATAATTTCACTATTTCGATCAACTTGCAGAAGCTGCACACTTGCACACGTCCTCTCTCAATGGCGGCCATCTTGATTCTGAAAATTGTTCAAGTTTGACAATAGTCGTTACAATTTTGCAATGTTTTATAAAACATTGAAAACATGTTTATTTACAATCATTTGGGTAAAAATAAATTTGTAGTTGCTTTCTAACACTAAATTAGAAGTTGCAATTATAATTCTTTCGTTTTTTTTATAATAATTTGTTTCTAAAATTTGTTGATAAAATAATTTATACTATTTATACTAAATTGGATTGTTTTATACGTTAGAATTCAAAAATATAAACATCAGCGCCACCTCTTGACGAAGGGTTTAATTAAAATGAAATTTAAAAACAGTTTTTCTACATTACCGACTATAAATAAATTCCTAAATGGTTACCTACCTAAGATAAAAGAATAGGAATTTAAAAGCAAAATATCTTTTTTATTAACAATCGATAACTTAATATTTTTTAACAACAGTCAATAATAACTTGTTATTTAATTAAATATTTCCGAATTTTACCGTTTATTTTTGTGTTTTAAATAGTTCTTCAAAATGTATTTGTGTTTTTATCGTTATTTTTCTTAAAAGAAAAACAAGTAAGCATATTTTCTTTTTCAAATAATAAAAAAAATATTACCCTGATAAACAAAAATAATTAAAAAAACATGAAATATAAACATAAAACTGTAAAAAAACGTAAAAAGAAAAGTGAGTAAAATTGATAAGAAAATTTATAGGTTATAAAATTAAAGGTTTAATTTGCAACGAACAATTTCACGTAAATGTTGCTTAAAAATATACAATGAAAATAAAAACTAAAGAGATAAATGAATCCTATATATGTGGAAGACTGAAATTTATTTTTAAAAAACTTACGTTTATCAAAAAGCTCAGAAAGTAAACTGGATACTGCAGAAGACCGCTTAAAATATTTACACTAAGGAATACACAATTTTAATTGCCAACAGGGAATTAATATCTACAATTATTTCAATTTTACGCCTTAAAAACTGCATATTTTGTAGATCAATATTATAGGTAAGAGAACAAATTATCGTCAAATATAATAAATTTCATGTGATTAATTCAAAAAGTGTTAATGTAATAAAACGTTTATTAACTGACCTCACAAAATTCTTTTAACTTTTCTTTAATCACTACAAAGGTACTTGTATTTCAATATTTAATTTTAAATAAAGTCAAAATAAAATAAACATCTTTTTGATCAGTTAATTTAAGATAATTCAAAGTTAAGAAGACAACAAAAACTAATAATCTAAAATTGCTTTATATTACATAGATAGATAATTATACCTTCTCTATTTACAGCTAGTGCAGGTATCGAAGAAGAAAAATATTAAAATGAATTTTAATACTTTAACAATACCCATAGAGGCAGTAAGTTTGATTTCCATCTACAGTTACTTTAATTTACTCAGCGATTTTCTATTCAGCGAAAATTATTTATCAACCAACGATCGACATAAACAAATACCAGTCGTTAATGCACTTTACAAGTATTTCGACGAACATCCAGATAATCTAGATCCGCTAATTCGAAGTTTATTGCAAGGCAGCGATTTGTATGGGGAGAAAATTGGCGAAACATTTGATGGAACTTTCGTTAACGCCATGTTCGATTATATTATCAGTTCCCTCATTTTTGACAAATTTGGAAATATTTACGGCTTTTTGACAGAAGTAGTTCGGGGGACAGAAAATTTAGAGATAAACAATTTGCTCAAGGAAATAAAGATGAGTCTGGAAAAAACAGCATTTAAGAATGAATATGGAAACGACTCGTCACTGACACCTTTAGCTGCTGATCGAATATTTAATGATATAATTCAGCCTCTGTTTCCACAACCAAAGGCAGATCTCAACTTATTGTCACTCGATTATATTTACGCTCAAGCTGGTTTAATTTTACTCCGACCTGGCATAATGAATGTTACCTATTATTCTGATAGGTTTACTGAAAAAATTGACTTAAATAATGATACCCTTTTCGATGAATATTTACTAGTTGGTCTTTTAATTGAAGAATTAATTATTGCCGAAAAATTTACACCATCCAATTTGTCGGCTTTTGCTCTGCCAGCGCTTTTCGTCTATGTTACTGAAGAAAAAAAGAATCTTGAACAAGAAGAAATAAGAAATATTATA
Source organism: Leptopilina clavipes (assembly GCA_001855655.1). Taxonomy (NCBI): domain Eukaryota; kingdom Metazoa; phylum Arthropoda; class Insecta; order Hymenoptera; family Figitidae; genus Leptopilina; species Leptopilina clavipes. The sequence continues at coordinate 3,730 of JUFY01028968.1, read as the reverse complement.
TTCGATCCACAACACTGGCAAGAGGCTTATAACTGTTTTCTTTCTTTTCTAGATGAGACGTATAAAAAAATCGAAACTTCTTTAGATCACGACACGAGGTACAATCTCCACATCGAGTTATCACAGTTTAAAACATATACCACTCTGGCTCGATATTTTATAGATGAAGATTATTTTTGTCAATTTAATACTAAAGAGCAAAAAATGATATTAATTTCTGAGTATTTAAAGTATCCCGATAACTTTAAATGTAGAATAGGATATGAACTACCAAACCTTAATGAATACTTTAATAACAAAATTGATGGTATAATTGTAGCATATAAAAAATTTGAAGAAGAATCAATCTTACATGCATTGGCAGTGTACTTTAACTCATGGGACGTTAATATGGATGTAACTCTAGTATTAATAGATAATAATTTGATAGCTAATCTGTTAACAGATTTGTCAGAATGGTCATATGATTTTTTTGTAATTCATTTTCCTGCTCAAGACACCATAAATTTTTATGCTATAACAAGATTCAACTACAATTATAAAATAATTCAGACTGATGGTTATCCAGAAATTTTTGAACAATTAGTTTGTCCTTCCATCAGAGAACAAAAGATAAAAAGAACTCTTGTTCAGCAGTTACGTGACATTACAGACAAAATAATTGAAAATAGAAGTTATAGATTAAAATCACTACTACTGTCAACACCATACAAAGCATTAAAAACTGATTGGTGGGAAGAATTTGACCTCTCCCTGGTGCCACTTTATCCATGTTTATCAGGCACAATTTTAAATAAATTATACGAAGAGAAAGATCCCTGTAAAATAGAGACATTCACTCTCTATCCGATTGACAACAAAAATGATGAAATATCTGTCAATTTAATAGAAGCAAAAACTGAAGATCTTCTAACATCGACAGGCACAACTATAAAAACATTAAGTTTAAAAAACCTAATTATTAAAATAATGAAAAGCGATGAAATTAATGATTTCAATAATTTCAATGAATACCCCAAATATGAAAGACTTTCAAAATTTCTTGAAGGCAGTAAGGAATTAGAGCCAAATAATTTATTAAGTTTATCCGTACCCTGGAATCACAATACATTTAAGATACAAAATATACATGACATCCTCCAGGACACTGTTCAAAAATTAAAAAGTATAACATCATTGGACTATAAATCCATATTTAGTATGTTAAATGGAATTAACAGTTTAAACGGCCTAAAAAGAATTATAACAGTGCATTCTAATAATGATGGTTTAAATGTAAACGTCATGTCACAATACAGGTATGTTGATGCAGGCTTTGGTTATAAAATTATAATGTTGGACTATTACAAGGCTGCGTGTTTAAGAACAATTTATGAATATGAAAAGACCAGAAAAGTATTCTTGCTCTTAACGAAAATTATTTCACCAAATGAAAAGCAATTCCAGGTAATTAATTCAAGCACTCTAAAGCCTACTGATGAATATTTTTATGAAATTGACAATAAACTTCAAAACACTTGGCAAAGACTTCGGTTCAATGCGACCGATGTAGCCGATTATAATTTAATGGAATGTGACTACAAAACTAAATCCACACCCTCAAATACTAAATGTCGCAGAATAGTAAATATGAAAAAACAACAGGTAATAAAATATGAAATTATAAACCAGCTGTTATTTGATAGACCACAAATTTCAGAAGATTATTTACATAAAGAAATGCAGAATTACGTTTTCCCTGATGAAGATTTCAACGTAACGGAATTCCTCAAAAACTGGAGACGTGAAAAGAATTTGTTACTTCCACCATATGGGGAAAAATATAAAATGGAACGTAAAGAAGATTTTCTTAAATTGAGATACAAAGAGTGGTTAGAGCAAAAAAATTTAAGTTTGTCAGGTGTGATAAAGAAAATAAACAAAATATATACGCCAAAAGAAAGAAATAGGATTGAACTGAATACAAATTTGAAAGATATACTTGCGAGTTACAAACAAGGGAATGAACGATTTACTGTTACATTTGAGGATTATTACGCCATACAAAATTTTGCGACAATTGGATATAGAAGGATAACCAGTGACACGAATGAAGCGAAACGGATGAAAATTGCACTTTATAATTTAGCCATTAGACAATCTGATGATCCATTTAGAAATTTTAATTTAGTTTTAACTACTATTGAATCTATACTTACGAAATCTATAAAGAGATTGTTTTTTGATCAAGACGAATACACATTGCAAAAATTTATGTTTCTGGCATCACCTTCTGTGACTTTTGCAAATAAAATGACAGTCATGAGAGAGGGTTACGAAAATGTTTTGATTGAATTCCAGTTTACGAAACCTTACTTAAGAGCAAAAATCAAACAGACGTTCGATGGAACAGGTACTATTACTAAATCAATCCTTTTACCTGGAACTAAATTTGAAATATTTGAGAGACGATATTATGATCATTCCTTATTGGGTACTATTTTGCATATCAAGGCAAAGTTCAACCACGAGACTAATGGGAAATACACATGGTACCAAAAGATCATGAAAACTATTTTGGAAATTAAATTGTAAATCAATATCATCGAATTTATAGATTACTTTTGTAAAAGTCAACTGATGTGATAACTGAGTTGTAAACTTGAAATAATAAAATGTTAAATATGCGTACAAAGTTTTTTTCAATTTCAAAAAATATTTTTTAGCTAAAAAAAAATAAAAATGAAAAAATTCAAAGTCATAAAATTCGTATAAAATTTTTTTCGTTTTACATGCCACGTGATGATAAAATTTTATATTTAAATTGCTATATGCACTTGTTGATATAGCGAAAAAATAGAAACAAAAAAGATAAATGTGCTGCAAGAAAAATATGTTTTAAAAAAAATTATAAATGTTTAGAAAATAGTAGTATACTTCAGAATACGAAAACTGAATAATATAAATTGAACAACAGGGAAATAATCACAACAATTTTTTCGATTTTATCCTTTAAAACCAATATCGGGTAAGAAAATAAAAAAGATTCTATTTTCTATTTAGTTCCTAACATATCATATTTCTTCTCTATTCACAGATTGTGCATGGAAATAAATTAAATATTTTAAACATGAATTTAAACGATTTTGCAAATCCGATAAATGCTGCGGGATTAATTTCTATCTACAGTTATTTCAATTTACTCAGTGATTTTCTATTTAGCGAAAACTATTTATCAATCGAAGACCAACACAAACAAATACCAGTCGTTAATGCTCTTTACAAGTATTTCGACGAACATCCAGATAATCTGGATCCGCTAATCCGAAGTTTACTGCAAGGCAGTGATTTGTACGGGGAGAAAATTGGTGAAACATTTGATGACACATTCGTTAACACCATGTTCGAGAATATTATCAGTTCCCTCGTATTTAACAAATTTGGAAATATTTACGGTTTTTTGGCTGATGTTGTTCGGAAAACAGGAGATTTGGAGATAAAAAATTTGTTCGAGGAAATAAAGAAGAGTCTTGAAAAAACAGCATTTGAGAATGAATATGGAAACGACTCATTACTAACGCCTCTAGCTGTTGATCGAATATTTACCGATATAATTCAGCTTCTGTTTCCACAACCAAAAACAGATCTCAAATTATTGTCACTCGATTACATTTACGCACAAGCTGGTTTAATTTTGCTCCGACCTGGTATAATGAATGCTCCCTATTACTCCGGGATGTACGCTGAAAAA